>JAFMOC010000152.1:820000-830000 GCA_019802505.1 Corydoras sp. C115 | reverse complement strand
GTACTAGGGACTAGGGCAGTGATTCTCAATTATTTTCTGTTAAGTCCCCCCACTAGGAAAAAGAATACATTTTGCGCCCCCACACACACACACACACACACTCACTCATTAACAATAAAGAAAACAAAAAATAAAGAAATATAGATCAACTTAGAACAAAGAATCATTTGATTAACTTTGTTTTTTAGTTGGCGGCACGGTGGCTTAGTGGTTAGCACGTTCGCCTCTCAGCGCTAGGGATTCCCGGTTCGAATCCCCATCTGGATGGAGTTTCCATGTTCTCCCCGTGTCTGCGTGGGTTTCCTCCGGGTTCTCCGGTTTCCTCCCACAGTCCAAAAACATGGATCAAGTCAATTGAGTTCTCCAAATTGCCCCATATAGAGTGTGTTTGTGTGAGTGAGTGTGTGCCCAGCGATGGATTGGCGCCCTGTCCTGGGTCTATCTGCCCAGCGCCCGAGACGTTCTCCCCTGGATGGGCATGGGGAACCCCACCGCAACCCTAATAGAGGATAAAGCGGGAGATAATGAATGAATGAATGTTTTTTAGTTTGTATCAGAAACGAATGAAATCCTTATTTAAGCGAGAAACATTTTTGAACCGACCGGCATTTGATACTCATTCATTATCTCCCGCTTTATCCTCTATTAGGGTCGCGGGGGGGGGATTCCCCATGCCCATCCAGCGGAGAACGTCTCGGGCGCTGGGCAGATACACCCAGGACAGGGCGCCAATCCATCGCTGGGCACACACTCACTCACACAGACACACTCTATATGGGGCAATTTTGAGAATTCAATTGACTTGATCCATGTTTTTGGATACGGATCCATGTTTTTTTCTGTACGGTACTTATTCTGTATGGTTCTGTATTATAAGGCACTCGCTAAAACATACGATCTACAAGAAAAGTAAAGGATGCAGAACGCTGATTTATAATTGAAGTTTATTCTACTACTTGATAAAACACACATTATTTTAATCTCTCTTCTCCCACAAATCCATCAGCGTCCTCGTCTTCTGTGTCTGAATTAAAAAGCTGGTTCTCTATCGAGCACTCCGGTGTTCCCTCTCATCGATGTCCGTCTCGTCTCCGGGCGGCCGTTCGGCGACGACGCCGGCTTTCGTGAAAGCTCGGACGACGGTCACGGCAGAAACCTCGGCCCGGGCGTCCACAACCCATTCACAGACGGTGGCGTAACTCGCCCCGCCGCCGCCTCCCGAGTTTTAGTAAACGTGTGTTCGCCGTCTATCATCCATCGCTCCCACGCCGCCCGCGACTTTACTTTAAACGCCCCGTTTACACCAATGTCCAGCGGTCGGAGTTCTTTATTTAATCCTCCCGGAATGACGGCGAGCTCCCAATTAATTTTCTTCCCTCGGCTTTTCTGTGAGATGAGCGCACATGGAGTCACAGATCAGCAGGGCGGCGATGTGTGGAAAAAAAACCACCCGGTCTCACAACAATACTTTTATAGATTTTGGAACTCCGTACACGTATAAGGCGCACCGGATTATAAGGCGCACGTCCGATTTCTGGGAAAATTTTAGGCTTTTAGGTGCGCCTTATAGTCTGGAAAATACGGTAACCTAAAATAAAAGAACCCTAAAATAATTTGGGGTAAAATGCCTGAATGTAATAAAGGTGCGTGTACCCGCTCTGTGTCCTCCGGTCCTCCATGCTGCTTTCCAAAAGGGTTATAATGATCCCCACAGCTGCACGAAAAAAAAAAAAGAGAGGATGATTAAAATACGTAAAGCGATCGGCTCCACTGATTATAAAGATGACCTGCTGTCTCTGATTCTACATGTACAAGATGGAGCATTGAGGTGGAGGTGTCTAACAGAGTGCGCAGTGAGTGGACAGTGTTTAGGGGGGGGCTGCAGTGTGGGGTGTTACGGAGCTCTCTGTACCTCACGCAGTCTTCAGTCAGATCCCCGAGTTCATGCACATGCAGCCCATGAGCGCCAGGCTCCAGACCGTCGATCGTACCGTCGATTAAACAGCGGTCAGCAGACAGCTGCAGGAACCGGACCACCCCCTGCACAGACCCGCTTCCACCCAGCATCGCCACCGCAGCACCCAGGTCTGAAACATCAACACTAGGGTTGTATTCATCTAAAGATTTTCATAGTCGAATCAGATTCGTCAGATTTTCCCCTATAGTCGACTGATAGTTGAATCAGTATATATATATATATATATATATATATATATATATATATATATATATATATATATATATATATATATATACATACATACATACACACACACACACAGACATACACACACATATATATATATTTTATATATGTTATATATAACATATTTTTTTTTTGTTTTTCTTTTTTTTCTATAAATTAGGATGATTTTATTTGACAAAAGGCTATATATATATATATAACGAAAACAAAGACATTTCATGTAAAAACTAATGCTTAGCAGCAGCCATGGGCGCCCCCATGTGGTCAAAATGGTACATTCGACTATGAGGTTCATAGTCGACTACGGTTCTCCGAATCGAATCGTCGAATCAGCGAATATTGCAACTCACCCCTAATGAACACACAGCACATCAACTGTGTACCACAAGTATTGGGACACAACAAATTCTAACATCCCGTCCCATCCTGTTTTATCATGGTTAGAACTACAGTGATACCTCGGTTCTCCAACGCCTTGACTTTCGACCAAATCGGTATTCGACCAGGAAATTCGAGAAAATTTTGTCTTGGAATCCGAACAAATTTTTGGAACTCGGACATCGAGATGAGCCGAGTCGAGCCGAATGGCGTTCATTCGGCCCGGCGCGCCTGGCTGGCGTCATCGGTGTGAGTGCAGAGAGAGAGTCACGTTTTTTTGGAGAGGGTCACGCTTTGTGGAGAGAGAAACACCCGAAGAGCAGTTCCCCTCTGTTTTTATTGAAGAGGACTCCCCTTCAAAACAATAACCATCCCCCTTCCCTCCTCCCTCCACATTCATTCCCTCCTGCCATAAAGGTTGGTACAGGTACAGTAAATGAAACACAATTTACTCTACTGTACATTTTATTTTTTTTTTGTTTTAATAAATACACTTTTATTTCTTATTTCTTGTTGAGACTCGTGTTTTTCTACATATTATATACAAATTAGGCAGTAAATAGGCATTTTCTAGGGCTTGGAACAAATTAATCCAGTTTCCATTATTTCCTATGGGTTTCATTGCTTCGGTTCTCGAACAATTTGGTTCTCGACCGTCCTCCCGGAACGAATTATGTTCGAGAACCGAGGTATCACTGTATTTACCGTATTTTCCAGACTATAAGGCGCACCTAAAAGCCTAACATTTTCCCAGAAATCGGACGTGCGCCTTATAATCCGGTGCGCCTTATACGTGTACGGCGTTCCAAAATCTATAAAAGTATTGTCGTGCGACCGGGTGGTTTGTTTCCACACATCGCCGCCCTGCTGGTCTGTGACTCCACGCGCGCTCATCTCACAGAAAATTAATTCCGGGAGGATTAATACGGAATGTTGGAGTTTTTATTTAATCCTCCCGGAATGACGGCGAGCTCCGAATTAGTTTTCTTCACTCGGCTTTTTCAGCAGGGACGCTGGACGTTGGCGTAAACGGGGCGTTTAAAGTAAAGTTTAAAGTAAAGTTTAAAGTAAAGTTTAAAGTAAAGTTTAAAGTAAAGTTTAAAGTAAAGTCGCGGGCGGCGTGGGAGCGATGGACGATAGACGGCGAACACATGTTTACTAAAACTCGGGAGGCGGCGGCGGGGCGAGTTACGCCACCGTCTGTGAATGGGTTGTGGACGCCCGGGCCGAGGTTTCTGCCGTGACCGTCGTCCGAGCTTTCACGAAAGCCGGCGTCGTCGCCGAACGGCCGCCCGGAGACGAGACGGACTCGGACATCGATTAGAGGGAACACCGGAGTGCTCGATAGAGAACCAGCTTTTTAATTCAGACACAGAAGACGAGGACGCTGATGGATTTGTGGGAGAAGAGAGATTAAAATAATGTGTGTTTTAAGTAGTAGAATAAACTTCAATTATAAATCAGCGTTCTGCATCCTTTACTTTTCTTGTAGATCGTATGTTTTAGCGAGTGCCTTATAATACGCTGCCGTACAGAATAAGTACCGTACAGAAATAGAGTCCCTAATTCAGACTGCGCCTTATAGTACGGTGCGCCTTATACGTGGCTCAAATACAGAAATAGACCCCAAAATTGAGACTGCGCCTTATGGTCCGGAAAATACGGTAATTCAGAAGAGCATCTACGAGGTCAGACACAGATGTTGGATGAGTGGACAAGTGTCCCAATCATGACAAGTTCATAATAATTGTGTTTTATGGGGCTTTGCACAGAACGTGGGCCTTTAGGGACCTTACTCTGTGCACCAAGGGAACAGAAAAGGGGCCTTCCCCAAACTGTTTCCACTACGTTAGAAGCGTCGGTGCTTGATTTTATAAACCTGTGTTGAGAGAACTGAAATGAAAGGCGTGTCCCGATGGGTCTGTCGGTATGGTGTGTTTGAGGTTCTTTAAGGATCATACCAGACGCTGACCCCATGCCTTTTAACACGGCTCTCCGTCCTGTGCTCTCAATCAGACCCTGAACTTCCCGAGTGGACAGAGATGTCTCAACCACGACCTCCTCCTGAGCCAGGTTCACCTGCACGGACTGCACTCCTGCACACACACACACACACACACACACACACACACACACACAATGCGTTTTGAACACACTCAGGACACACTCAGGACACACACAGGACACACTTAGGACACACTTAGGACACACACAGGACACACTCAGGACACACACAGGACACACTCAGGACACACTTAGGACACACTTAGGACACACACAGGACACACTCAGGACACACTCAGGACACACACAGGACACACTTAGGACACACTCAGGACACACACAGGACACACTCAGGACACACTCAGGACACACACAGGACACACACAGGACACACACAGGACACACACAGGACACACTTAGGACACACTCAGGACACACTTAGGACACACTTAGGACACACACAGGACACACACAGGACACACACAGGACACACTCAGGACACACACAGGACACACACAGGACACACACAGGACACACACAGGACACACACAGGACACACACAGGACACACTTAGGACACACTCAGGAAACACTTAGGACACACTTAGGACACACACAGGACACACTCAGGACACACTCAGGACACACACAGGACACACACAGGACACACACAGGACACACAGGACACACTCAGGACACACTCAGGACACACACAGGACACACACAGGACACACTCAGGACACACTCAGGACACACTCAGGACACACACAGGACACACTCAGGACACACTCAGGACACACACAGGACACACTCAGGACACACACAGGACACACACAGGACACACTCAGGACACACACAGGACACACTCAGGACACACTCAGGACACACACAGGACACACACAGGACACACTCAGGACACACTTAGGACACACTTAGGACACACACAGGACACACACAGGACACACTCAGGACACACACAGGACACACACAGGACACACACAGGACACACTCAGGACACACACAGGACACAGGACACACACAGGACACACTCAGGACACACTCAGGACACACACAGGACACACACAGGACACACTCAGGACACACTCAGGACACACACAGGACACACACAGGACACACTCAGGACACACACAGGACACACACAGGACACACACAGGACACACTCAGGACACACTCAGGACACACTTAGGACACACTCAGGACACACACAGGACACACTCAGGACACACACAGGACACACACAGGACACACACAGGACACACTCAGGACACACTCAGGACACACACAGGACACACACAGGACACACACAGGACACACTCAGGACACACTCAGGACACACTCAGGACACACACAGGACACACTCAGGACACACACAGGACACACACAGGACACACTCAGGACACACACAGGACACACACAGGACACACTCACAGGACACACACAGGACACACTCAGTCACATCACTGAAACCCGGTGAGAGACGTACCCGGCTGCGTCTGCAGGGTTCTTCTAACAGAATCAGCGCAGCTGTCACAGCTCATCTGCACCGCAAACTCCAACTGAGAGGACAAGAAAACACACTGTCTCACTCTCACAGTCTCACTCCTGCAGTCTCACTCCTGCAGTCTCACTCTCACAGTCTCACTCTCACAGTCTCACTCCCACAGTCTCACTCTCACAGTCTCACTCTCACTCCTGCAGTCTCACTCTCACTCTCACAGTCTCACTCTCACAGTCTCACTCTCACTCCTGCAGTCTCACTCTCACAGTCTCACTCTCACAGTCTCTCTCTCACTCCTGCAGTCTCACTCTCACTGTCTCACTCTCACAGTCTCACTCCTGCAGTCTCACTCTCACAGTCTCACTCTCACAGTCTCACTCTCACTCCTGCAGTCTCACTCTCACAGTCTCACTCTCACAGTCTCACTCTCACAGTCTCTCTCTCACTCCTGCAGTCTCACTCTCACTGTCTCACTCTCACAGTCTCACTCCTGCAGTCTCACTCCTGCAGTCTCACTCTCACAGTCTCTCTCTCACTCCTGCAGTCTCACTCTCACTGTCTCACTCTCACTGTCTCACTCTCACAGTCTCACTCTCACAGTCTCACTCTCACTCCCGCAGTCTCACTCTCACAGTCTCATTCTCACTCCTGCAGTCTCACTCTCACAGTCTCTCTCTCACTCCTGCAGTCTCACTCTCACTGTCTCACTCTCACTGTCTCACTCTCACTGTCTCACTCTCACTGGTCTCTTATATGTAATTAAAATCCAGATGAGGTTTTAATTAAATGTGTGAAACACTCTGGAGGCTTTTAAAATCAGAACCAGAGCAAAGTTCAGACAAACCGCCTTCTGACTTCTTTATTATATTTTCACTTTTTTTTATTTCAGCTGATTATTAAACTTTAATAATAAACTAAACCCACAGTTTTAAAATCAGTCAGATATTAATCACCTACATTATTAATCACCTACATTATTAATCACCTACATTATTATTCATCTACATTATTAATCATCTATATTATTAATCATCTACATTATTAATCATCTACATTATTAATCATCTACATTATTAATCATCTATATTATTAATCATCTACATTATTAATCATCTACATTATTAATCACCTACATTATTAATCATCTATATTAATAATCATCTACATTAATAATCATCTATATTATTAATCATCTATATTATTAATCATCTACATTATTAATCACCTACATTATTAATCATCTATATTAATAATCATCTACATTATTAATCACCTACATTATTAATCATCTATATTAATAATCATCTACATTATTAATCATCTACATTATTAATCACCTACATTATTAATCATCTATATTAATAATCATCTACATTATTAATCATCTACATTATTAATCACCTACATTATTAATCATCTATATTAATAATCATCTACATTAATAATCATCTATATTATTAATCATCTACATTAATAATCATCTATATTATTAATCATCTACATTAATAATCATCTATATTATTAATCACCTACATTATTAATCATCTATATTATTAAGTTTAATAATCGTTGTGGCTTCAATAAATAAATAAATAAATAAATAAAAATAATGATAATAATAATAAATAAATAAATAAATAATTATACTGTTCTTTAATCATCTATATTATTAATCATCTACATTATTAATCATCTACATTATTAATCATCTACATTATTAATCATCTATATTAATAATCATCTACATTATTAATCATCTACATTATTAATCATCTACATTATTAATCATCTATATTAATAATCATCTACATTATTAATCATCTACATTATTAATCACCTACATTATTAATCATCTATATTAATAATCATCTACATTAATAATCATCTATATTATTAATCATCTACATTATCTATATCATCTATATTATTTAATCATCTACATTATTAATCATCTATATTAATAATCATCTACATTATTAATCACCTACATTATTAATCATCTATATTAATAATCATCTACATTATTAATCATCTACATTATTAATCACCTACATTATTAATCATCTATATTAATAATCATCTACATTATTAATCATCTACATTATTAATCACCTACATTATTAATCATCTATATTAATAATTATCTACATTAATAATCATCTATATTATTAATCATCTACATTAATAATCATCTATATTATTAATCATCTACATTATTAATCACCTACATTATTAATCATCTATATTATTAAGTTTAATAATCGTTGTGGCTTCAATAAATAAATAAATAAATAAATAAAAATAATGATAATAATAAATAAATAAATAAATAAATAAATACTGTTCTTTTAGTTTTAAAGAAAACATAACAGAAATCTTTCATTCATTCATTCATTATCTCCCGCTTTATCCTCTATTAGGTCCGCGGTGGGGTTCCCCATGCCCATCCAGGGGAGAACGTCTCGGGCGCTGGGCAGATAGACCCAGGACAGGGGGGCAATCTATCGCTGGGCACACACTCACTCACACAGACACACTCTATATGGGGCAATTTGGAGAACTCAATTGCCCTTGATCCATGTTTTTGGACTGTGGGAGGAAACCGGAGAAACCGGAGGAAACCCACGCGGACACGGGGAGAACATGGAAACTCCACCCAGATGGGGATTCGAACCGGGAATCCCTAGTGCTGAGAGGAGAACATGCCAAACCACTAAGCCCCCGTGCCGCCAACAGAAATCCTCATTAATAAAAAGTATTTATTTTAAATGATTTAATTATTAATAAATGTAATTCAGTTGTTTTAATAGCGTTAATAAAGCTTTATGTGTTTAAAGTACGAACTCACTCTGATGATACAGGATAACGAATAAACGCGTTACACAGTGAATTAAACGCAGGTTTTTTATTATTAATTAGTTTAATTATTTTTAATTAGTTTTAAATTTAAAAATAAAGCAAACTCACTTTAGCGGCTCGATTTGTTTCCATTTCTGCGCCTCACTGACCACAGGTCAGAGTTCAGCGCGCCGTCGGCGCCACACTTCAAAATAAAAGTGGCGTTTCGGGATGGAAAAGGAGCAAAGAACGATTCCAATAAACAAATGCTTTTTTCTTATTAATTTTATTGTTAATATTTATTAACATTATTATCTATTATCTTCCACTTAATCATATTAGAGTCGGAGGGTGGGGGTGGAGGGCGGATACCCCTTGGACAGGTTGCCCATCCATGGCTGGGCACACACTCCCTCATTCTATATAGTGGCAATTTTAACCAGGGGCAATTTATTCATTCATTATCTTCCGCTTTATTCTCTATTAGGGTCGCTGGGGTGGGGGGGGGTAAGGGGAGTTCTCCATGCCCATCCAGGGGAGAACGTTTCGGTCGCTGGGCAGATACACCCAGGACAGGGCGCCAATCCATCGCTGGGCACACACTCGCCAATCCATCGCTGGGCACACACTCACTCACACAGACACACTCTATATGGGGCAATTTGGAGAACTCAATTAACTTGATCCATGTTTTTGGACTGTGGGAGGAAACCGGAGAACCCGGAGGAAACCCAGGCGGACACGGGGAGAACATGGAAACTCCACCCAGATGGGGATTCGAACCGGGAATCCCTAGTGCTGAGAGGAGAACATGCTAAACCACTAAGCCACCGTGCCGGCCATAATTGTATTGTTAATATTTATTTATTCAGCTATTATCTTCCGCTTTATCCCCTATTAGGGTCGCGGGGGGGAGGGGTTCCCCATGCCCATCCAGGGGAGAACGTCGCGGTGGGGGGGGGGTCCCCATGCCCATCCAGGGGAGAACGTTTCGGGCGCTGGGCAGATAGACCCAGGACAGGGCGCCAATCCATCGCTGGGCACACACACACTCAC
>JAFMOC010000152.1:792500-817500 GCA_019802505.1 Corydoras sp. C115 | reverse complement strand
AGCCGGGATAGGACGCAGGCTTGAACCAGCAGTTGGGTAGCAGTTCAGTCCAAAAGGGTCTGATCTTCCTGATGTTCTAAAGAAGGAATCTACAGGAACGGGCGGTTTTGAGAGTTTAAGGTGGGAGTCCATTGTGAACCCAAGGTTCCGGACCGAATCGTTTGGGGAGATTGTGGAACCGTCAATTTGGAAGGTCAGGTTGTGATGGATTGAGGGTTTAGCTGGGATTAAAAACTAGTTTTTGAGTTGAGTTGAGTTGAGTTGAGTTGAGTGATTTCAGATGAAGCTCAGTACTCAGTACTCGCGATTCCCGTTAAACATGATCACACTGCGTTTAAGCGTCGATTTAATGAGATTAGAATTCATTACTCTGATCGTTCTGGTTCTTTACCTGAAGCCAGGAGTGTCCCATCGCTTTTCCCACACTGAACCTGCGCCGCACCACCACCTGCAGCAAGTTATTAATCAGACTCACCGCTGAGAGCAGAACAGAGAGGAGAGAACGTCATTTCATTAGTTAAGTTTATTTCATTATTTAAGTTCATTTCATTAAACATCTGCATCTGCTTAGTTATTCAGTCATTCATTATCTTCTAGAGTTGCGGGGGGGGAGGGGAGAACGTTTAGGGTACTGGGTAGATACACCTCGGACAGGACGCCAATCTATTGCTGGGCACACACTCACACACTTTATGTGGGGCAATTTAGAGCATTCAATTTACCTTGAATACATGTTTTTGGACCATGGAAGGAAATTGGCGGCACGGTGGCTTAGTGGTTTATCACGTTCTCCTCTCAGCACTAGGGATTCCCGGTTCGAATCCCCATCTGGGTGGAGTTTCCATGTTCTCCCCGTGGGTTTCCTCCAGGTTCTCCGGTTTCCTCTCACCGTCCAAAAACATGGATCAAGGTCAATTGAGCTCTCCAAATTGCCCCATATAGAGTGTGTATGTGTGAGTTGTATGCGTGATTGGCGCCCTGTCCTGGGTGTATCTGCCCAGCAACCGAGACGTTCTCGATGGATGGATGGATGGATGGATGGAAGGAAATTGGAGAACCCGGATGAAACCCACGCAGAGAACATGGAAACTCCACCCAGATTGGGATATTATATTATACGTGGATTCCCAAGCGCTGAGAGGAGAACATGCAAAACCACTATGCCCTTAGACAGTTACAGTGTCGTTAATGATGGAGAACAGTGATTGTGGGAACCTTAGGGGTAATAGTTGGTTAAACCAGCTAAAATTCCACCGAGCGGCACGGTGGCTTAGTGTTTAGCATGTTCTCCTCTCAGCGCTGGGGATTCCCGGTTCGAATCCCCATCTGGGTGGAGTTTCCATGTTCTCCCCGTGTCCGCGTGGGTTTCCTCCGGGTTCTCCAGTTTCCTCCCACAGACCAAAATCATGGATCAAGTCAATCGAGTTCTCCAAATTGCCCCATATAGAATGTGTGTGTGAGTGAGTGTGTGTCCAGCGATGGATTGGCGTCCTGTCCTGGGTCTATCTGCCCAGCAACCGAGACGTTCTCGATGGATGGATGGATGGAAGGAAATTGGAGAACCCGGATGAAACCCACGCAGAGAACATGGAAACTCCACCCAGATGGGGATATGAACGTGGATTCCCAAGCGCTGAGAGGAGAACATGCTAAATCCACTAAGCCCTTATACAGTTACAGTGTTGTTAATGATGGAGAACAGTGATTGTGGGAACCTTAGGGGGTAATAGTTGGTTAAACCAGCTAAAATTACACCGAGCGGCACGGTGGCTTAGTGGTTTAGCATGTTCTCCTCTCAGCACTGGGGATTCCAGGTTCGAATCCCCATCTGGGTGGAGTTTCCATGTTCTCCCCGCGTCTGCGTGGGTTTCCTCCGGGTTCTCCGGTTTCCTCCCACAGTCCAAAAATCATGGATCAAGTCAATCGAGTTCTCCAGATTGCCCCATATAGAGTGTGTCTGTGTGAGTGAGTGTGTGCCCAGTGATAGATTGGCGCCCTGTCCTGGGTGTATCTGCCCAGGGCCCGAAACGTTCTCCCCTGGATGGGCATGGGGAACCCCCCCCCCCCCCCCCCCCCCCCCCCCCCCCCCCCCCGCAACCCTAATAGAGGATAAAGCGGGAGATGATGAGAATGAATGAAAAATTCCAGCGATCGTAAAAAGGTAAAGTTGCCCCTCACCCTCAAGCGAGATCAGAGACCACGGGTGGCGAGGGTACATGAAGGCGGCGTTGGTGATCTGCTGGTGAATGTCCTCGTCCTCATTGAAAGGAAACGTTCCGCTGAGGCTGACGTACAGGATCACTCCCACCGCCCACATGTCCAACGAACGGTTGTAGCCGTGATTACTGATCACCTCGGGAGCCAGGTACGCCGGCGTGCCCACCACCGAGCGCCGGAACGACTTCTCCCCAATGATGCGAGCAAAACCGAAGTCACACAGCTTCACCTGAGACACACATCACACACATCACACATCTCTCTGTCTCTCGGTTCTCCTGAACTGTGACGGGCGTGACGGGTAACCCACCTGTGGAAAGGCGTCCGGTGAGGCGATCAGCACATTCTCAGGTTTGAGATCACAGTGAGCAACATGCCTCATGTGTAAGTAACGCAGCGCCTCCAGGATCTGAAACAACAGATGAACATTCATTCATTCATTCATTCATTATCTCCCGCTTTATCCTCTATTAGGGTAGGGGGGGGGGGTTCCCCATGCCCATCCAGGGGAGAACGTTTCAGGCGCTGGGCAGATACACCCAGAACAGGGCGCCAATCCATCGCTGGGCACACACTCACTCACACAGACACACTCTATATGGGGCAATTTGGAGAACTCAATTGACTTGATCCCTCGAACCGGGAATCCCTAGTGCTGAGAGGCGAACATGCTAAACCACTAAGCCACCGTGCCGCCCTGATTAAAATAGTGAATCTTAAAATACCGATACATTAACAATCCGCCAATAAACTTTTATATTGTATAAAATCAATTTAATTGATTGGTTCGAATCCCCATCTGGGTGGAGTTTGCATGTCCTCCCCGTGTCCGCGTGGGTTTCCTCCGGGTTCTCCGGTTTCCTCCCACAGTCCAAAAACATGGATCAAGTCAATTTTGTTCTCCAAATTGCCCCATATAGAGTGTGTCTGTGTGAGTGAGTGTGTGCCCGGCGATGGATTGGCGCCCTGTCCTGGGTGTATCTGCCCAGCACCCGAGACGTTCTCCCCTGGATGGGCATGGGGAACCCCACCGCGACCCTAAGCATGGGAGATAATGGATTGATGGATGATACAGAAGATCACCAAAATGATGGGACATGTTCTTGAACATTCATTCATTCATTATCTCCCGCTTTATTCTCTATTAGGGTTGCGGTGGGGTTCCCCATGCCCATCCAGGGGAGAACGTCTCGGGCGCTGGGCAGATACACCCAGGACAGGGCGCCAATCCATCGCTGGGCACACACTCACTCACACACACACACTCTATATGGGGCAATTTGGAGAACTCAATTGATTTGATCCATGTTTTTGGACTGTGGGAGGAAACCGGAGAATCCGGAGGAAACCCACGCAGACACGGGGAGGACATGGAAGCTCCACCCAGATGGGGATTCGAACCGTGTTGAGAGGAGAACATGCCAAACCACTAAGCCACCGTGCTGCCGTTCTTGAACACAAGTGAGATTAAATATACAGTGCATGCTGCAGCTTCACCAAGCAGTTTCTTTCCATTAGGGGGCGCCAGAGAGAAGCGCCGCAATTTTTGAATTGGCACAATTTTAACGAAGCAAATACGAACCTCATATGAATCAATACTTAGAGGGATGAGTTTGTCTCAACGGGAATCAAACCCGGGACCTTCTGGCGTGAGGCGGGAGCACTGACCGCTGCACCGCCGGACCGTACAGGTGGGACCGTCTTCCTATAGTTACCTGCATCACCAGGAAGCGTGTGATTCGCTCAGGTAGCCGTCCGTTCTCATTGGACAGAATCATCTCCAGCATGTCGCTATGGAGTTTCTCCATGACAACGAATGCTCGCTCGGGCGTCTCGTACATGCCTTCGAGTACGATCACTCCTAAATGGGACAGATTCTACACACACACACATTTCGTGAGTCCTATCCCAGCCAGAGGTGGTCCACATCTGGTCCAGATGACGGCAGCAGCACACCTGCAGTATAGCCACTTCGTTCTTGCTCTGTCTCTGCTGCGCGGTGGGGAAACGGGTTTTGTCGATCACCTTGATGGCCACCTGGCGGCTCGTCTGCCGGTGTTTACCTGTGTGTCACACAAACTAGGGGTGTCTTCAACAAAGGATTTTCATAGTCGAATCTGATTCGTCACATTTTTATTATAGTCGACTGATAGTCGAATCGGTTAAAATTTCACCACAAGATGGCGCTATAAGCGTGGTTTTTAAAAACTTTTTTTTTTTTTTTTAAATATTTTACTTGTTTTTCTAGAGCACCGTAAATGGGATCCCCGTTCTGGACTTTTTCCCACTTCAAAGGAAAAAATAACGAAAACAAAGACATTTCATGTAAAAACTCATGCTTAGCAGCAGCCATGGACGCCCCCATGTGGTCAAAATGGTACATTCGACTATGAGGTTCGTAGTCGACTACGGTTCTCGGAATCGAATCGTCGAATCGGCGAATATTGCAGCTCGCCCCTAACACAAACACGTCGGCCTGTGACGCCGGTGAGGTGAACGCAACAAGGGCTTCATCCCTGAGGAGAAAAAAAAAAACCTCCACCTACCTCCATAAACCACCCCAAACTGCCCCGATCCCAACACCTCGTCAGAGAATATCTGATACAGTGAGCTGATATCCTGCGAAACAGACATGCAGAGAACTGATGATGTCATAATGTCTGGTTTCCACGGCGATGCAGTATGGACCAGTGCATTCTGTTCACTCTGATTCCACTCACCTGAGCTTCTTGGCCTGTGTCTGGATCATCTGAAACAAATCAGAAACAGACGGAAACGTCTTCAGTGAGGCCTTCTCTCATTTTTAGATCAACAAAACCTCACTGAAAGGATTTGCTGTGGACTCAAAATCCTGAGGACCCAGGTCCACTGGTAAGTAGACTGGAGTTACCAATGTGGGTTCTTGAGCGAGACCCTTAACCCTCATTGCTCCAGGGATGCGGTGATGAACCCTGTGCTCACCTTGTAAGTCGCTTTGGATAAAAGCGTCCAATAAATAACCAAATGTAATGTATGTCACAAATCCACGGCTCTCGGGTTCTTCATTTGTTCTTGTAAGAGCATTAGGGATGACGTTTTTTGGTTTTAAAGCGTGTACATCTGCACAGCATCAGCTCATATTTCCTGACGGGAACAGTTGGGATTCAGTCAGACAGGGAGACATCTCTGAAGGAATCCCTTACAGTCACAGGGAGAACATGCTAAATTGGGTCATTAATTGGACGCTTTTATCCAAAGTGACTTACAAGGTGAGCACAGGGTTCATCACAACATCCCTGCAGCAATGAGGGTTAAGGGTCTCGCTCAAGGACCCACATTGGTAACTTCAGTGATCCTGGGATTTGAACCCCCAACCTTCAGATTGACAGCCCAACACCCTGACCACTGAGCTACCACTCCCCTATACATGCTAACATCAAGGACCTGTTTTCACCTTCAGGGCTTTCTTGCCATAGGGCAGAAGCACTGACCACTGCGCCACCAGGAGGTGATTATAAGAAACACACAGTCATGGCTGAATAGTGTAAGAACTTTATCCATCCTTCCATTATCTGCCACTGTATCCTATATTAGGGTCGCGGGGGGGGGGGGGAGAACGTTTCAGGTGCTGGGCAGATACACCCAGGACAGGACGTCAATCTATCGCTGGGCACTCACTCACACACTCACTCACACAGACACACTCCATATGGGGCAATTTGGAGAATTCAACTGACCTTGATCCATGTTTTTTCCTCCGGGTTCTCCGGTTTCCTCCCACGGTCCAAAAACATGGATCAAGTCAATTCATTATCCTCTATTAGGGTCGCGGTGGGGTTCCCCATGCCCATCCAGGGGAGAACGTCTCGGGCGCTGGGCAGATACACCCAGGACAGGGCGCCAATCCATCGCTGGGCACACACTCACTCACTCTATATGGGGCAATTTTGGAGAACTCAATTGCTCTTGATCCATGTTTTTGGACTGTGGGAGGAAAGCGGAGAACCCTGAGGAAACCCACGCGGACACGGGGAGAACATGGAAACTCCACCCAGATGGGGATTCGAACCGGGAATCCATGCCAAACCACCGTGCCGCCCTGTTAGAACTTTGTAAGTGACCTGCAGTTTCTTCGGTGATGATGGCGGTGCTCTGTAACGGCATGAGCGCGAGTCTGATGGCCGACTCCCAGGCCGCTCCTTCACCGTCGGCGTACACGCAGTAGAGCAGAGACCCCGTCACCAGCTCCAACGAGTGTCCGCCGTCATGCGGCCTCACGGGAAAGGTCAGCTGAGTCGGGCCTCGGACCTGCAGCACTTCAGACAGAGACACCATCTGCACACCGAGGGGACACGCTTCAGCTTTCAGAATAACAGAGCACCACGGGGCGGTCGTCAGCGTGTAGGTGGCTGCATCTCGAGTTCAACAGAAATCACCTTGTAGAACTTGCTGCTGGTCTCGTTCTGGTACAATACGATGTTCTTTCCATCCAGAACCCAGTAGTGCCTTTTTCTCTGCAAGACAAGTGTGCGGTTAATTAACAAGTCTATCATTCATTCATCCATTATCTCCCGCTTTATCCTCTATTAGGGTTGCGGGGGGGGGGGGTTCCCCATGCCCATCCAGGGGAGAACGTCTCGGGCGCCGGGCAGATACACCCAGGACAGGGCGCCAACCTATCGCTGGGCACTCACTCACTCACTCACACAGACATACACACTTTATATGGGGCAATTTGGAGAACTCAATTGACTTGCGGCATGGTGGCTTAGTGGTTTAGCACGTTCTCCTCTCAGCGCTAGGGATTCCCGGTTGGAATCCCCATCTTGGTGGAGTTTCCATGTCCTCCCCGTGTCCGCGTGGGTTTTCTCCAGGTTCTCCGGTTTCCTCCCACAGTCCAAAAGACATGGATCAAGTCAATTGAGTTCTCCAAATTGCCCCATATAAAGTGTGTGTGTGAGTGAGTGTGTGCCCAGCGATGGATTGGCACCTGAGATGTCCCAGCGCCCGAGACGTTCTCCCCTGGATGGGCATGGGGAACCCCCACCGCGACCCTAATAGAGGATAATGAATAATGAATTG
The DNA here is from genome assembly GCA_019802505.1 of Corydoras sp. C115. Lineage (NCBI taxonomy): Eukaryota > Metazoa > Chordata > Actinopteri > Siluriformes > Callichthyidae > Corydoras > Corydoras sp. C115. The sequence goes on along the minus strand of JAFMOC010000152.1, from coordinate 810,222 downwards.
ACTTGATCCATGTTTTTGGACTGTGGGAGGAATCCGGAGAACCCGGAGGAAACCCACACGGACACGGGGAGGACATGGAAACTCGTTCCCTTCGCTCCAGTGATGATCGCCCCCTGGTGGTTCCACCTCACCGAGGAGCTGATTCTCACTCCGTGGTGTTCACCACTGCAAAATGGTGGAACGATCTTCCCAACTCTGTCCGTAAAGCAGAATCACTAAACAGTTTTAAGAAACTACTGAAGACGCATCTCTTTAACAAATACCTGTTATAGGGGGGAAAAAAAAAAAAAAGGGGGGGGGCGCAGCATCGAATACATTTAGTCATTTAGCCGACGCTTTTATCCAAAGCGACTTACAAATGAGAACATTACAGTCAGAACCCATGGAGAGAACCAACTGCACTGTAAATTCATCAAACCTGATTGTTATTGGGCGGCAATGTGGCTTAGTGGTTTAGCACGTTCGCCTCTCAGCGCTAGGGAGTCCCGGTTCGAATCCCCATCTGGGTGGAGTTTCCATGTTCTCCCGGTGTCCACATGGGTTTCCTCCGGGTTCTCCGGTTTCCTCCCACAGTCCAAAAACATGGATCAAGTCAATTGAATTCTCAAAATTGCCCCATATAGAGTGTGTCTGTGTGAGTGAGTGTGTGCCCAGCGATAGATTGGCGCCCTGTCCTGGGTGTATCTACCCAGCGCCCGAGACGTTCTCCCCTGGATGGGCATGGGGAACCCCACCGCGACCCTAATAGAGGATAAAGCGGGAGATAATGAATGAATGATTGTTATTCGATGCTGCGCCCCCCCCCCCTTTTTTTTTTTATTTTACTATAACAGGTATTTGTTAAAGAGATGTGTCTTCAGTAGTTTCTTAAACCTGTTTAGTGATTCTGCCTTACGGACAGAGTTGGGAAGAACGTTCCACCATGTTGCAGTGGAGAACGCCACGGAAATAACAATCAGGTTTGATGAATTTACAGTGCAGTTGGTTTTCTGCAGAACGTCTGACTGTAATGTTCTCATTTGTAAGTCGCTTTGGATAAAAGCGTCGGCTAAACGACTAAATGTAAATGTTGCCCTTTAAGTGCTGGAGTGTAGTGGTGACTCGCCGTGTGTGTGTGTGTGTGTGTGTGTGTGTGTGTGTGTGTGTGTGTGTGTGTGTGTGTGTGTGTGTGTGGTCACTGACCAGTGTATCTACATCAGTATGATGCAGTAGCCATCCCGTCTTCAGAACGCCGCTGGATTTCCGGGTGCAGTGCTTGACCGACTGTACCAGCCTCATCAGTGGAATGTTATTACTGAAGCAGGGAGTACTGCGGGACAGACAGAACCGAAAACACAGAACATATAACCCCCTCAAGAGACTTCAGCAATATTTTTTAAATTTATTGATGTCTGTAAATTACTCTCCGTAAAATCTGCACATGGATCTATTGTTTAAGCATCACTGGTCATCTGACCCCGACCTCAGACAACCCCGTCGTTGAATGTGAACCAGACTTTCTTCTAAATTTTTACAGGAGCCATAGGGGCAAAGAGGAACCCCACTATTTAAAACCCTCTACTGTACAGTGTGTCTGCAGAAATAGAACATTTTTAGGGCTCATGTTCAGAACAGGCGGCACGGTGGCTTAGTGGTCAGCACGTTCTCCTCTCAGCGCTAGGGGTTCCCGGTTCGAATCCCCATCTGGTTGGAGTTTCCATGTCCTCCCCGTGTCTGCGTGGGTTTCCTCCGGGTTCTCCGGTTTCCTCCCCCAGTCCAAAAACATGGATCAAGGTCAATTGAGTTCTCCAAATTGCCCCATATAGAGTGTGTCTGTGTGAGTGTGAGCCCAATGATGGATTGGCGCCCTGTCTTGGGTCTATCTGCCCAGCGCCTGAAACGTTCTCCCTTGGATGGGCATGGGGAACCCCCCCCTCCGTGACCCTAATAGAGGATAAAGCGGGAGATAATAAATGAATGAATGAATGAATGTTCAGAACAACTTCAAGTTCCAACAGACCGTGGGATTCGTCTGATATTTATTTATTCATACACCCATCTCATAATCTTCATGTTAATCCTGCACTAGGGTCACGGGTTCACACAGTGATCACCCAGCCTGCCTGCCCTGGGTACAAAGCCCAGAACTTATCCACTGAAAGGTGACTGCTGCCCACCTCATGAGGTTCATTTCTAATAATGCGCCCCCCCCCCCCCCCCCCCCCGGCTCCACCCCCCACACATGTGAAGACGTGCTGGCTGTGGTGTCGTATCATCACCTGACTGGTCTTTGAGCTGCAGGCTCGTCGTTCACGGGACGAAGCTGCTTGAAGGAAAACTCCTCATAAATGGCATTGACCGTTTCTATAGCGACGTTCTCCTCGCACGTCTCCTGGCTCGGTCCGCTTTCTGTGAGGAGAACATGGAAACGGACTCGAGGTTAAAACGCCGTGTGTGTGTGTGTGTGTTTTAATGTTCGCTTTTGTTAGAGAATTCTGAATACGAGTCTTTGAGTCTTTGGTGCGCATCACAAAAACTCTGCGATACTTTAACCGCAGACTCACAGCATTGTGCTGAAGGTTCTATTTAATAAAAAAATTTAAAAAAATAAATAAAAAAAAATGTAATAAAAAAAAAAGTAAAAAAAAAAATTAAAAAAAAAAAAAAAAAAAAAAATGTAATAAAAAAAATAAAAAAAAAATAAATAAATAAAAAAAAATAAAAAAATTCCAGCAGTCTGTATGTGTGTGTGTGTGTGTGTGTGTGTGTGTGTGATATCAGCTGACCTCCATTGATGCTCTCTCCCGTGCAGTTGAGAGGAACCTCAGACTCACAGCGCCGGTGGCAATTAAACTTGCAGTCTGCAAAAATAATAAAAATAAAAATAAAGAAATTCTAACTTATAAACAGACTCGACGCCTTCTGGATGCGTTTCCACCATCATTCGTTCTGTATTAAACTCTCATCGGGTTCTCCCTCACCGGAGCACTGCAGTCCCTGTCGGAACAGACCCTTCAGCAGCTTGTGACAGTGCTGGCACATTGTGGGCTTGGTGTAGGTGTGGATGTGGAAGGTGTGCGGCACCGGAGGTCGGTTCCTCTTCCACCCGTCCCATGCGGCCATCCACTCGGGTCTGGAACTGGACTGCGACCGTGACTGGGGCTTAGATAAACTGATCTGAGGAGCAGAGGAGGAGCGGACGCGTCAGGGACCGAGTTCATAAACGTCAGAATGTTTAGATGTGCAGAGGGGTTACCACCTCCTCTAAACTCCCTCCTGAGTGGTTGCTGAGGTTAGTGGCTTTGGGTCGGACCGGAGGGAACAGAGACAGACTCGGTCCACACGGCCGGTAGACCCGCGAGCAGTCGTCAGGTAACAACAGCGCACAGCGTTTATGAAAATCTAAACCACAACCTGAAAAAGACACAGAAATTATTTAGATTCTTAAAATTATAAGAGCTTTAAATGTAATATGAGAGTGAGTGTGGTGTGTGTGTGTGTGTGTGATGTTTGCCTCTCAGCGCTGGGGATTCAGGTTCGAATCCCAATCTGGATGGAGCTTCCATGTCCTCCATGTGTCTACATGGGTTTCATCTGGCGGCACGTTTTTATGGTTATAGAGGATAAAGCGACCCTAATAGAAGAGATAATGGATGAATGAATAAATTGCCCCTATACAATGTGTGTGTGTGACTGTGTAAGTAAATGTATGCCCAGCAATAGATTAAATTAATGCCCAGTCCTGGGTAAATCTGCCCAGCACCCGACATGCTCTCGGCTGAATGGGCATGAAGAACCCCCCCCCCAAATCTGAACGAAATGATGCCGCTTCAGCAGCTGATGATGTCATTCATACAGAACACTGTGTTCAAACTCATTTGTTCACAATAATTTATCACGACTATAAAAATGATTTGACCAATAATTAAATAAGTGACTAATATTAAAAAACAAAAATGCTATTTGGAAAACATTTTTTTCTTTGTATAATTACTTTTAATTTGTTTTTGTATTAGTTTAGAGGATAACATCACCGATATCAAGCCACAGAAAGTTACCTTCACATTTTAATCCCTGTCTGACGAGACCCCACAACATTTCACCGCAGTGGTGACAGAATGTGGGCGTGCGATATGACTGCACCACCAGGGAATGGGGGCGGAACTTCACCTCGGCCACCGTCGCAGATGCTGCGGAGATGACAGAGAAGTGACTCGAGGGTGATTCATCAAATTCATTAATTTAATGGTTCATTCATTCATTCATTAAATAATTTATTCAGTAATTGATCACTGTCCCAAAACCGTCCTGTAGTATCCAAAAACAGTTGCCACAACTATAACAATCCCTTATACACAGCAGTTGCTGTAACTACTATATTTCTTCACAAAAGCAGTCAGGGAGTTTGTGAACTTTGTATAGCTGCTTTGTGACAACATACTATTGTTAAACAGTATAAATATTGTTATATAGTATAAATAGCACTTTATAAATGAAGGAACAGAATGAATCGAGTTAATGGCAGTTTCAGTATTTGGTTGTTTTTGGAGAATGGCCGGTTTGCCGTAAATGACCGAAGAAGTGTACCTACCGGTCAGAACCACCTCCACCAGGTCTCCATCATACAGGTAGTGTTGGTCTGTGAGTCGGTGAAGGATCTGTTCTGAATCAGCATCATGTCTGAACAGGAGCAGCTTCTCACAAATGTTGAGTACAATCCAATCTGCAGCCTGGGACATAACAAAACACACACACACACACACACACACATTTTACTTACTCGGAAACACACACCTTCACAGTCACTTACAAACTCACAACATTCATTTTACTCCAAGATCTTGTGTTGATGATGGAGCTCTGGGCCACTGCACCAAGTCTCAAAGATTGTCAGTGGGGTTCAGCACCAATCAGGAGCATCTGTGAGCTCATGTATGTAGGAAGTGGGTGGAGCTGCTTTCCTACATCAGCTATATGAGCTGACAGGTGCCTAATTATTAATACAGTATATAGCATTAAATAAACAGCCTTTATTTACACGTGAAATTGGTAGGTTTTAAATTAAAAAATTTTAATAAAAAAATTTAAAAGAGAACACTATAATTTACAAACTTTTTGTAAATTGTAAATGATAGTGTTCTCTTTTAAATCTCTTTATCTGTGTAAATTTAAGTATGTGACCCCGAAAAGTATGGCACCTTAATTTCGTTATACTTGCTATAATGACAATAAAGATATTCTGATTCTGATTCTGATTCTTTTAGTAGCAATCCCAAGTTGATGTTCCAATTCATCCCACGTTAGTTTAATATACCGTACATGAGAGTTCGCTCTCGCACGCTTGCACGCTGCAACCTGCAAAAAAACAAAAAAAACAAATGCTACGTCTTTCTCACACAAATGGGCACGGTATCAACCCTCTGATCTCAGATCTGAAAGTAAATATGATCCGTCACACCGAGACACCAGGTGGTAAGATAGGGATCAGACTGCAGCAGAACAACCCGTCTGCCGAAAGCAGGTCACACCGAGCCGCCGTGGACGGCAGCTGGCGCTCAGACGGAGGTGGAGAGCATGCGGCCTTGCAAATGTCAGTCCTTCATGCTTTTCAAAACAAAAGGAAATGAGTCAAAAGGTGCGAGAGCTGAGATGAAAGAGGTTTAATTGGAGGTGGACTTCCTATAAATGTATAAATTATAATAAGACAAAAACAAGGTAGAGAGAGGGAGAGAGAGAGAGAGAGAGAGAGAGAAACGGTAAATAGTGACCAGACTTCACAGTTGGTTTATGATGTCACTATACAGTAGGTGTGATGTCCCAGAATCTTTAAAATCCGTGACTAGAGCATGTCTTCATTCTGCCTATCCCAGCGCTTTGCTGCAGTGTTTTGGCTTAGAGGTATCGGCAGATTGCTACACCCTTAGACGCCTCATCCACAGATCATCGTAAAATTGCTTCGAGTCTAAATACTATTTCCCCCCCCCTGTTAAAAAACGCAGCACACTTAAAAGCAATACGGTTCGACGAGGTCGTGGCATTATTCTAGGATAAATACGGGGGAGGTGTACAGTCCACAACGTTGACACGGACGCACCAGTTCACACACTCTTTCCCGTGATTTATTCACAATAATACACAACCTCGAGCACCTCATTGCTTTTATAAAACGCTTACAAACACACACTATACTGAAAAAACAAGGTTTGATTCATAAATGCGTTTATTAAAAGAAAAATCGTTAAATAATCTGGTCTTCCACGAATCTAGTTCGCTTTTTACAGCGAAAACTAACCCAGAGTAAAAGATTTTAAAAAAAATTTTAACAATCCAATTCTGAGATCCAGTGGTCAAATTACAGAACGCTACAGTTTGTAAAAAATGTGAGAGAGTGCTGAGAGGTGTCACGGCTGGATAAAGCAGCGGAAATACCTGTTTTACTAAATAAAAAATATTAAAAACGAGGGGGAAAAAAAATCAATTTAATAAATCTAAAAATTCCATTTAATAAATCTAAAAAATCAATTTAATTAAAATGATTTCACCGCCATCATCACTGCAGATCACTGCACGTTCTGCTCGTCATTCAGATTAAACATGAGATTTTTACATCAACACCTGAAATAAAAAAATAAAAATAAAAATATTTACCCGGGTGTGCTGTATTTCCACTTTGGGGGCAAACGAGTCCAACAGCGCAGGTATCTAAAGGTTAGGTGGAAATTCCCCCAGCCACCACCCCCCCCACCCCCCAACTGGGAACTCCCACTCAAATATTAACAGCAGGGTCCCTGAGCGTAAAGTCAGCAAAAAACATCAACAACAAAAAAAACAAAAGAAATTGCACTGAGCACTGCAGCTTCAGTCCGAAACTGTACTTTAACCTGAACACACACACACCACACACACACACACACACACTACACACACACACACACACACTACAGAAAGTTGCTGATGAGGCCAAGGGCCACGTCCAACACACAGCAGCGCAACGCAGGGGGTGAAAGGCCCTGAATAACTTTCAGATCTGGAAGCCATTTTAAAAGGACCGTTCTCCTAACAGCATTAAGGTTCTGTTTTGTCTGATGGCGAGGGCTTTATATTAATAACTGCTGCGTTTATATTTACATTTACATTTGGTCATTTATTGGATGCTTTTATCCAAAGCGACTTACAAGGTGAGCACAGGGTTCATCACAACATCCCTGGAGCAATGAGGGTTAAGGGTCTCACTCAAGGACCCACATTGGTAACTCCATTGGACCTGGGATTTGAACCCCCAACCTTCAGATTGATAACCCAACACCCCAACCACTGAGCTACTGCTCCCCATGGAGTTATATGGAGTGTCTTTTTGTAGCAGCGATGATAATAACCCAGGTGACACTCTGAAACGGTTTTAAACACAAGAGAAATTGAAAACCAGGAGTGTATTTCTAAACTAGTGTACGAGAACTGAATATTTATAAAGTATCTGTCAGGGTTCTCTTCATTGAGATACTCAAGACACTGGGTTCTGAAAAGCATGGTTTCATTGAGCAATACTGAGACACTGACAGGTTGGGGGGTTTCAAATCCCAGATCCACTGAAGCATGGTAACGAAATCCGTATCAGGTCCGGCGTTGAGTGCTCTAGATGCGCACGTCAACGACCAAATGTGAGGACTGCTCCACGACCGAAGGCAACGTTAGGAAATCTGAAATTTCCCCCGATGAACCAATTTTGAAGGCGTCAAAAAGCACAGTACAGATGATTTCAGAGTTATTCGAATCAAGCGGTTTACAACTTGTTGAAGGCGTTCTATGGGGGGGGGGGGGGGGGTGGGGTTTTTTTTTTCTCCGTTTGGGGGGGGGGGGGTGAGTTCGGGGCTGGGGGGGGGGTGTGTGATAGTGTGAACACGCCGTTCCATCCCTTATCTGGGGGAGCTCGATACAGCTCGGCTGCCCTTGAGCTTTATCCACCAGATGCCAGGTGCATCTAGTTTTCATGAAATATAGGCCTGGGGCAATTGTCGCCCGTTATTGAATGCGCTAATTCCCTTGAACACAAAGTACTTACAAATCACAAATTTTTATCCCTTCAGCAAAACCGTTAAAAAAAATGTTCCCACCATGCACCAAAGAGAGAGACTCCCCTGTTTTGTGGTGTGGACCTCCATAACTGTGATGCTATGGGATGTTCTCTGAGTTTCGGCACTATGCCGAGGACGTCCACCAGTATCGGTGAGATACCGGTCCTCGCACTCTTTAAGTCCCCGAATCCAGAACCCAGTTGCATCACAGTTGCATCACGGCTGACCCCTGCCGACTGACTCCATCCATTATGGTGGGACATGTAGAGGGAAGGATTCCGTTATCTCAGTTATCACAATTATCTCAATTATCAATTATACAATTATCTCAGAAAAAAAACATGAGATAAGAGCGAAAGAGTTTGAAATGATGTCACGAAGACGCAGAACGCACACAGAATCCACAAACACACGATGACGGATGTGCTGCAGGGCCCGCAGTGGGGACCACTGGGTCACTGCTGTTTAAATTTAGTTCGACTAGATATTTTAAAATGTCAGTGACAGTTCCAGTTTTGATGATGCCCTATGTGGCTTTCACACCACCACCACCATAATTACACACTCTGTATGTACAGTTATAGAGAATATAAATATAATCTCTGTTACAGTATAAAAAAAAAAAAAAAGGGAAAAATTAATATCATCCAGAAGCTGCTATTTAAATACATAAATTTGCAAAACTATAGACTGTTGTGTTCTTGGTATTGTTTGGTGTGTGTGTGTTGGTGTGTGTGTTGGTGTGTGTGTGTTCGATACACAAACAGTGCTGCCAGTCGAGCAGAAGATGACGGCGCAGGAGGTGTATGAAAGTATGCAGAGAGATGAAGAAGTGTTTGTGGTCGGAAAACTTCGCTACAGATGCTGGAAACCGCAGCCATGCTGAGCGTGTTCAGATCCAACACAATGGCAGTGCGAAAGTCACCGGGTGTGAACGCGTGTGTGTGTGTGTGTGTGTGTGTGTGCGCATGTTTTTGAGTAACACTCAAAAGAACCCAGAACAGAGAACAGAGAACCCAGAACAGAAGGCTCCACGAACAAACGAAGTTTATTATTATCTCCACAGAGCACCAGCTCCAATCTAAAGGATTATCAGTTATTTTTGGAAAGTTAACTAGAACCCCGCGGGGCTGAAGAACACCCAGAGTGTTCTGCTCTGCTCTGGAGTAACGAGAATGAAGCCTGATTTTTAAAAAAATTAAAATATAATCCCAACACGAGAAAATGACAGAACACAATGAGGCTGAAATTCAGATGTTTTAAGTTTGTAAGGCGTTTAATGGACATGTTTTTTTTTTTTTTTTTTTTTTTTGCAGTGATGGTGTATGTCCAAGCCCTTAACCCTTAGCCCTTGTTGCCCCTTGTTGCCCCTGCCCCTTAAAGACACTTTTAAGCCGCTTTGAGTAAATGACGGTCCTACCTTCTTCTCGATGATTTCCACCGCTATCTTCTTGGCACTTGTGAAATCGAGCCGTCCCTCGGGGACCCGGATTCCCTCTTTGAACAGTCCGATCTGGAAGTGGACGCAGATGGGCCCCTGAGGGGCCGATTCACTGGCCACGGACATCTGTAGAAACTGGGCTGGAAAGAAAGACAAGGGCATCAAACTCCCAGAAGCACCCAACACCCGGCCCTCAGCTCATGACGGCTGACTCTGCTGCCACTCCGATGCGAGATGTTCACCGTGAGCGAACAAATCAAGGAGTTCGGTCCATTTTTTGGTGGAAAAACCAAAATTTAAAAGCAACAGATTTATTAAAGTGGAAGCTCCAGCAACTCAGTGAGACATCAGACAATCCCAGCTGCAAATAAAACCCAGAACGGGGACCTGAGACGAGACGAAGACGGGAACTTACTGAGCATGCCGGACTCCGGCGAGTCTTGCTCCACCTTTGGCGGCTGGTGGTCGGCGTGGGAAGCCATTTCCTCTCACCTTTGCAGGGGAGTGCTTACACCTCTGTGCAGGGTGCCTGCCGTTCTGCTGCTTGGCATGTTGCGCCGGTTTCCTTTCGTGAAGAGAACTTTGCTAATGAAACACTACAGCAGACAGGAAGCCGTCTCACTCTGCGGCTCACACTTTTTTTTTTTTTTTCTTTTTTCTTCTGTAGATCAAAAGCAGATCTGCAGTTTTCTCGTCATACTTCAGATCTGTCACTTGTGATGTCATAAGTTTGGTATTCTTTGAAACGGCGTGCCATGAGCGGCGTGTGGAGACGGATGGAGGGGAACCGCTGCTTCGGCTCAAATTACAAACATTAGGTTATTAAACTGATTAGAACTGACGGCTGTAACGTTATCACTACAGCAGAGATGTGTTTCTGCTCTGAATGAGTGATTTCTATAAAATTAGTCCTATCCCGGCAGTTTCACTCAGGTGTTTGAGCACTGACAATAAACAATCCACCACCCAAATGATACCCGTTCTGTGATGCTCCTGACCAACAGAGAACAAACAGTATATAAATAAACCAGTATAAATATATAAGATAATTACTATCAATAAAAACAGATACTGGGCAGCATAGGCTTAGTGGTTGGCATGTTCTCCTCTCAGCACTAGGGATTCCCGGTTTGAATCCCCATCTGGGTGGAGTTTCCATGTTCTCCCCGTGTCCAAGTGGGGTTTCCGCCGGGTTCTCCGGTTTCCTCCCACAGTCAAAAAACATGGATTCAAGGTCAACTGAATTTTCAATGAGTGTGTGTGCCAAGTGATAGATTGGTGTCCTGTCCTGGGTGTATCTGCCCAGCGCCCGAAACGTTCTCCCCTGGATGGGCATGGGAACCCCACCGCGACCCTAATAAAGGATAAAGCGGGAGATAATGAATGGATGGAAAAACAGGATACTAATTATTAAGAAACCGAATCGAAATGGGAGGCACGGTGGCTTAGTGGTTTAGCATGGTTCTCCTCTCAGCGCTAGGGATTCCCGGTTCCAATCCCCATCTGGGTGGAGTTTCCATGTTCTCCCCGTGTCTGCGTGGGTTTCCTTTTCACTCAAGTCAATTGAGTTCTCCAAATTGCCCCATATAGAGTGTGTCTGTGTGAGTGAGTGTGTGCCCAGCGATCGATTGGCACCCTGTCCTGGGTGTATCTGCCCAGCGCACGAGACGTTCTCCCCTGGATGGGCATGGGGAACCCCACCGCGACCCTAATAGAGGATAAAGCGGGAGATAATAAATGAATGAATATAAATATATGACCATAATTTAATACAAATTCTAAAAAGACATAAAAGCCGAGCAGTTAATGTAAAAAAAACAGCTCTTTATGAAAAAAAAAAAAAAAATTATTCATTCATTATCTCTCGCTTTATCCTCTATTAGGGTCACGGGGGGGGGGGGGGGTTCCCCATGCCCATCCAGGAGAGAACGTCTCGGGCGCTGGGCAGATAGACCCAGGACAGGGCGCCAATCTATCACTGGGCACACACTCACTCACACAGACACACTCTATATGGGGCAATTTGGAGAACTCAATTGACTTGATCCATGTTTTTGGACTGTGGGAGGAAACCGGAGAACCCGGAGGAAACCCACGCAGACACGGGGAGAACATGGAAACTCCACCCAGATGGGGATTCGAACCGGGAATCCCTAGTGCTGAGAGGAGAACATGCTAAACCACTAAGCCCCCGTGCCGCCCCATAATAATAATAATAATAAAAAAATAAAAAATAAATTAACCCTCGATCGTTGGTGTGTCTGCAGAGCATCATTTTTTGGCAAACCTTAGTGTAGGTGAGACTGAACGAAGACCAGAGTCAGGATTTCATGACCTCACTGGAACGGGACCGTGTGTGTGTGTGTGTGTGTGTGTGTGTGTGTGTGTGTGTGTGTGTGTGTAAGCTGCTGCTCAAATCAACACACAGCTGCTTGATCACTTGCATTTATTGATTTCAGTAGAAGACATTGGCCTCGCTGCGGCTGTGACGCCGTGTGAGGGTGAGGGGTGATTGTGACGGGGGCTTTAAAGCAGCATTCTACCCCCCGACAGCTCAGCAACTCGAGACAAAGCTAACGGTTCGTAACGTGAGGAGCTGCGAAGGAGATCTCACTTCATCACACACACACTTCATCATTAACATTAACATTCCACAGAATCACATTCAGCTTCGTTACATTCTCCACGTCTGCCGTCCGACGCCGCAGGTCAGACGACCCTCTGCCATCGTTAACACGTCACCCGCGGCGGTCATTCTCAACCCGCGGGTCGCGGAGCTACCGACGGTGGACGACAGGAGCAGCACCTGACCGTCACATTCGGTTTTTCATTCAGGGGTTCAATTTAGTCCCAAAGCCAGAGGAATTTATAAAACCAAGCTCCTAGCCATGCAATGCCTAACAGTTTGGGGAAGGCCCTTTAATCAAGTATCCCTGTGAGTCTGTAACCAGGTCGGATGAATTTGGTGTGGAACGACCCCATCGTACACCCGAGAGCCACGCCCTTTTCATCCAACATCGCTGTCCGACTTCATGATTACACGCATTTCCACAGAGACGCTCCAAACTTTTTAAAAAAGCCCAAACAGAAGCATTAAAACTATTTGAGGGAACCAATCAAACACCGGGATGTAAAGTAATGAACATCAACATATAACGCTACTTCCCCACGGGTCAGATGGGGACGGTTTGGGGGCCCGATGTGGCCCCAGGCTCATAAATGACAATCTGCTGTAGGTTGCCCAAGGGGGTGGGGGGGTGGGTCCGGGGCTCATGGGACCCCCACGGGTCTCAGGGGGGGGGTTTTAAAGGTCCGATGAGGCCCAATCGGGAAGGCTCATTAAAAGCACATATTTTTTAAAGCAGGACAAAAGCCAAGGGGGCAAGAGCCGGAGATGCTAAAGTTATTAAAATGGTGCACACAGGGCGGGGGGGGGGGGGGGGGGGGGGGGGGGGGGGCCAAAAATCTAATGCTACTTCCCACGGGGTCAGATGGGGACGGTTTTTTTGTGGCCCAGGCTCATAAATGACAATCTGCTGTAGAGAAAGTGTTAAATATTCCCAAATAGAACGTCAGTAAACCCCGGCGTGTGCTCGGGGGGGGGTGTCACAGGTCAGTATGAGGGTCCAATCGGATGGTCTGATTATTTTTTTCTAAAGCACTTCGATTTTAAAGCACAGATAATAATCACAACACAAAAGCCAGGGGCCGCCAAGAGCCAGCGAGAGCTCACTACAAACACCAGGTGGCGCCAAACTATGATTTATTTTTTTTTTTGGCCCAAAAAACTCGACATGGAAACCGACGCCGAAGCAGAAGATGTCGGTCACTCCTCCAGGTTCAGTCCCTGACAGTCTGGAACTGGTTCTGGGGGTCACTTTGGGGTCTAACGCAGCATTTTACACAGACAACCCCCCCCTCTCCCCCTCCAACACTAAATCTCCCAAACTTCACATAAATCAGTTTCCATTAACCTTCATTATCCTGTGGGTTCGAGTCCCAGCCGAACGACCCTTTCCTTCTACTTTGTAAACAAAAAAAACAAAGGAAAAAAAAAAAAAAAATCTATTTTAATAACTTAAACCTATATATACATAAAAATCCGAAAGGCGGACGTGACGTCCCGAACACCAATACGAAGTCTCATTTTTTCCTAACCCTAACAACAACAACAACAACAATAATAATAATAATAATAAAATAATAAAAAGAAAAGAAACCCTTTCACAGTATGACGACATGGTTTGAGATTGTGGGTGTCCCCGAAAGAGTGGGGGGGGGGAGGGTTGCAAACCACAAGCATGTACATAAAGGCCTCTCTCTCAGTTCATGGAAGTGAACGCAGCATCTCGTTACGTTTGATGGATTACATGTCGTCACGCCGTTGAACGATGCAGAACCATGCCGTGAATCTGAGGCGCTACACGAGTCTCGGGGGTGGAGGTAGAGTTCGGAGCTTAGCATGCTGCAGCGTGGCATTAACGGTGGTCAGCTTTAAGGAGAAGGATGCAGTGAACCCCCCCCCCCCCCCCCCCCCCTTCTGTGGGAGTCATTCATTCAGTGCACTTCAAATCACATCAGCTATTTACATCAGTGATGTTAATTTATTTGTATTTTAAAGGTGCAGTCAGTGACTTTTAAAAACTTTTTTTTTAACTCTAATGCTTCGGGGTTGAAGCGTCTCTGGGTCAGGACTCTATACACCCCCCCCCCCCCCTTCCTTTTTTTTTTTAGGCAGAATGCATGGGCGTGAATTTGAGGGACTGGAAACGAAGCCCGGATGGAGAAAAAAAAAAAAAAAAAAAAAAAAAAAAAATCGCAGACTGCACCTTTAATCAGGTCTAATTTTTACTAAGAATCTGACGGGATTTAAATTAAAACAGCGTCTCCAATTAACTCCTCCCCTTTCTCCCCTTCTCTAACCAATCAGGGAGCTGCGTCTGGTGAGGTCCACGTTGCTGGTGCTCAGCCCTCGACACTCCAACAGGCCGCTGTTTGTTTCCTGGAAAAACAAAAGAGAACGCCGATGAGAAAGAGAGGAGCTCGGTCGCCGTGGAGACGGGGCGTAACCGGATGCTTTTATTTGGATCTGTACTGCAGCACAGAAAAAAAAAAAATCAGTGGATGTTCTCTAGCCACCCGGGACGTTCTACACCGCTGTCGTCCTCTGCAGAGAGCTCACAAAATGATTACAGACAATTCTCACCCCGGCGGCACGGTGGCTTAGTGGTTTAGCATGTTCTCCTCTCAGCGCTAGGGATTCCCGGTTCGAATCCCCATCTGGGTGGAGTTTCCATGTTCTCCCCGTGTCCGCGTGGGTTTCCTCCGGGTTCTCCGGTTTCCTCCCACAGTCCAAAAACATGGATCGAGTCAATTGAGTTCTCCAAATTGCCCCCTATAGAGTGTGTGTGTGTGTGAGTGAGTGTGTGCCCAGCAATAGATTGGCGCCCTGTCCTGGGTCTATCTGCCCAGCACCCGAAACGTTCTCCCCTGGAGGGGCATGGGGAACCCCACCGCGACCCTAATAGAGGATAAAGCGGGAGATAATGAATGAATTCTCACCCCGGTCACCATCTCCTGGAAATGCTATCATCAGGTAGACGTTACAGAGCGATAAAAACAAAAACAAACCGGCTCAGAAAGAGCAAAAAATTTCCAAAAAAAATTGTAAATTTTTTACATTCATAAAAATTCACTGTTTTGAATGTGCAAAAAAAAAAAAAAAAAAAAAAAAAAAAAAAAAAAAAAAAAGTGCAATATATAAATATAAATACATTCACTCAGGTTGTACACTCTTGTAAATAAATTCTTTTTTGTAAATAAATAAAAAAATTTTGTAAATTGTAAATCATAGTGCTGTCTTTTAAATCTCTTTATTTGTGTAAATTTAAAAAGTATGGCACCTTAATGTCGTTATACCTGCTATAACGACAATAAAGACATTCTGATTCTGATCACCGCCTGAAGTCCGAAAAAGGACGAGGGGGCTCCATCACGCCCCCCGCAGAGGGTGCGCCGCAAAGATCAGGGTGGTGGTCTGGGAACGTGTCCATGTGTGTGTGTGTGTGTGTGTGTGAGAGTGTGTGTACCTGCGTGCTCTCCTCTGCACTCTTATTGAGGAAGTTCAGCGAGCTCGCCCTCTTCATCCTTCAACAAGAACACAGGGTTCAGTTCTAACGGAACGTGTCTCCGTCCGCGGGACGCTCTGCTTCACCTCACCTCTCTGGGTGTCTCACCCCGGGTTTCTCGGTTCCTGTGGACCGCTGCCCTGCAGTTTCTTCACCAGCATCTCGCTGCTGCGCCGCAGAGCGTCACGGATCTTCCCGAACGAGCCGCTGCGCCGGAGTGCGCCGCTCCCGTCCTGCAGGTGGCAGCAGACATCAGAGTCATTTATTTACATATTCATTCATTCATTATCTCCCGCTTTATCCTCTATTAGGGTCACGGTGGGGTTCCCCATGCCCATCCAGGGGAGAACATCTCAGGCGCTGGGCAGATACACCCAGGACAGGACGCCAATCCATCGCTGGGCACACACTCACTCACACAGACACACTCTATATGGGGCAATTTGGAGAATTCAATTGACTTGATCCATGTTTTTGAACTGTGGGAGGAAAACGGAGAACCCGGAGGAAACCCACATGGACACGGGGAGGACATGGAAACTCCACCCAGATGGGGATTCGAACCGGGAATCCCTAGTGCTGAGAGGCGAACATGCCAAACCACTAAGCCACCATATTGACATATCCTGTTTTTTTTTTTTATTAATAGTTTGCTGGGGTGGCACGGTGGCTTAGCGGTTTAGCATGTTCTCCTCTCAGCGTCAGGGATTCCCGGTTCGAATCCCCATCTGGGTGGAGTTTCCTTGTTCCCGTGTCCACGTGGGTCTCCTCCGGGTTCTCCAGTTTCCTCCCACAGTTCAAAAACATGGATCAAGTCAACGTGAGTTCTCCAAATTGCCCCATATAGAGTGTATGTCTGTGTGAGTGAGTGTGTGCCCTGCGATGGATTGGCGCCCTGTCCTGGGTCTATCTGCCCAGCGCCCGAAACGTTCTCCCCCTCGTCTGATGGACCACTTCAGCAGCAGCCCCACCGCTGGGTCCTAAAACCTTCAGTTTGAGGTTACGAACGAATCCACAGATGAAAAACGAGTGAACCCACCCCACTCCACTCCGCCTCGTCCCCCTCTGAATCGCGCGCCCCTGCGGAACCGTTCAGACCGTCTCTGCTGTGCCGTTTATCTCCAGCGGGGGTGCCGTCCTTCAGCAGCTCCACCACTTTGCTCTGATTGATGGCGTCTATTCCCTGAACAGACCACAAGGCGGCGTTAGAGCGACCGTTAGTTCCTCGTCGCAGCGATATAGGGTGGGCCGCGAGCGGGGAACCTGTTTGCGGTTCTTGGTGGCGCATTCCTCCAGCGTCTCCGCAGCCTCCAGCTTTCCCTGTCGACGGTACAGCGCCCCCAGGCTTCGCAGCGTGTTGGTGACCGTGGGGCTGTAAGAAGACGGGAAACGATTACACACCCAAACCTCGTCCCGTAAGCCGTCGAGGGTTCAGACCGGACGGCGCTCACCTGTCCACCTTACAGGCTTTGTACCAGCTGCCATACTCACTGTAAAGACCCGAGTCCTTCTTCCTCCCCTGAGAACATCCACAAGAACACGAGAACCAGAAAATACCTTTATTATTATACAGCATCAAGAGAATGTGAACAAGAAGATATAATAACACACACAGAGATGCACACACACACACACACACAGAGACATATAACCATGACACACACACACACACACACACACACACACACAGATATGCACACACACACACAGAGACATATACGGACATACAACCACATGACCACACACACACACACACACACACACACACAGAGACATATACGGACATACAACCACATGACCACACACACACACACACACACACACACACACACACACAGAGACAACCATTTTGGGTCAACAGCACATGGACAGTCCTGTTATTAATATACAGCATGAAGAGAATGTGAAAAAAGGAGACATAACAACACACACAGATATGCACACACACACACACACACACCCAGAGACATATACGGACATACAACCATATGACCACACACACACACACACACACACACACACAGAGACATATACGGACATACAACCACATGACCACACACACACACACACACACACACCCAGAGACATATACGGACTTACAA
>JAFMOC010000152.1:570000-790000 GCA_019802505.1 Corydoras sp. C115 | reverse complement strand
ACACCCAGAGACATATACGGACATACAACCACATGACCACACACACACACACCCAGAGACATATACGGACATACAACCACATGACCACACACACACACACACACACCCAGAGACATATACGGACATACAACCACATGACCACACACACACACACACACACACACACACACACACACACACACACACACACACACTATGGGTCAACAGGACATGGACAGTCTGGTGGTATGAAGATCCCGGGTTTGATTTCCGAATCTGCACGTCGGCGAGCGACTCAGTGATTCAGTGAGTCGGTTTTTGAATCGACATGTGAATCAGTACACGAGTCGAGGTGCGAGAGACACTAAACGAGTCCGTGAATTTAGGAGAGGTCAGTATTCACACAGGGCGGCACGGTGGCTTAGTGGTTTAGCATGTTCTCCTCTCAGCGCTAGGGATTCCCGGTTCGAATCCCCATCTGGCTGGAGTCACCATGTCCTCCCCGTGTCCGTGTGGGTTTCCTCCGGGTTCTCCGGTTTCCTCCCACAGTCCAAAAACATGGATCAAGGTCAATTGAGTTCTCCAAATTGCCCCATAGAGTGTGTCTGTGTGCGTGTGTGTCCAGCGATAGATTGGCGTCCTGTCCTGGGTCTATCTGCCCAGCGCCCGAAACGTTCTGCCCTGGATGGGCATGGGGAACCCCCCCCCTATGATTATGTGAGTGAATGCGCACCTTGCTCTCCTCTCGCTCCTCCGCGTGCATCCAGATGGGCTTGTTATCATCTAAAGCAGAAATGAAACGCTCAGTGACGCACTCATTCATTTATAAACCACCCGACTGCATTTCTGAGGCCTATCCCGGCCGGCTGGGTTCACGTACGAGCGGGTGAACCCAAACGACGGCGCCGTCCGCGGATCAGCTATTAGTTACGACTGTCGCAGCGATTTGATTGGTTTAAAGCAGGGGTGCCCACACTTTTCTGGCCCGAGATCTACTTTTCCATTGGACGGGTCATCGAGGTCAACCGGGGTTAATCATTTTTATATTGAAACCTGTTTACACATCATGTTAGTATTTGGGGCGGCACGGTGGCTTAGTGGTTTAGCACGTTCTCCTCTCAGCACTAGGGATTCCCGCTTCAAATCCCCATCTGGGTGGAGTTTCCATGTCCTCGCCGTGTCCATGTGGGTTTCCTCCGGGTTCTCCGGTTTCCTCCCACAGTCAAAAAACAAGGATCAAGTCGATTGAATTCTCCAAATTGCCCCATATAGAGTGTGTGTGTGTGTGTGTGAGTGAGTGTGTGCCCAGGGATGGATTGGCGCCCTGTCCTGGGTCTATCTGCCCAGCGCCTGAGACGCTCTCCCCTGGATGGGCATGGGGGAACCCCACCGCGACCCTAATAGAGGATAAAGCGGAAGATAATGGATGGATGTTAGTATTATCGAATCAGCATAATTCAAAACAAAAAATATTCCCCCCCCCACTCTAAATGAAAGTGATATTTTAATTATTTTAATTATAAAGTGTAAAAACAGAAACAGAAAGTATCTAATGTAGATGATTCACGAGGCAGGGCTTCGGATTTAAGCACGGAGGCGTGGCCACGTGCCGGTTTTGGGAACAGCGAGATATATATATTATTATTATATTATATATTATTATATATATATATAAATATATAAGTGCTTCCGATACTGTGCTGTAAAAAAAAGCGCTGATACGTAAATTTTTTTCTTCTCAAACCTCCATCGCGATCGACCCGACACCCCTTCGCGATCGCCGTATTGAGCACCCCTGGTTTAAAGCTTAGTCACATGTTCCGCCGCCGGGTTAAGCTCCTTTGGTGATTAAAGCATGCGGGATTAGGAGCCACAATCCTCCTGAGAACCCGCTCTGCGTGGCTTTTTCACATCTGTCACCACCGCGGCCTCGATGGCAGATCATGGGTTGGGCTTACTGTTGACCGAGCCGAACTGCTTCTCGTGAGCTCGGGTCAGAATCTCTTTGTACAGGGTCTCTGCGTCCTGAAACTTGCCCTGCTTCAGGTAACACGTTGCCTGGGGAACAGCAGAACCAGAGCGTCAGCATCAGCACCACACTGAACGCCGTTTCATTCCGGTTCATCGCGCGGACGTTCTCACCAGGTTGTTCTTGGTTTTGGCCACGTTGGGGTCATCGGCCCCCAGCTTGTTCTCGTAGATCTCCAGGGCCCGGCGGTAGTAGTACTCCACCTCTGTGTACTTGCCCTGGTTCTGGCAGAGCAGCGCCAGGTTATTCAGCTGCTTGGCCACGTCGGGGTGGAACTTCCCCAGAACCTGTTCATAGGAACACAAAGTGGTTCTCATCATGGATTTGGGGTTTTCACGTCGACGTGAAGGTGGCTTAGTGGTTTAGCACGTTCGCCTCTCAGCGTTGGGGATTCCCGCTTCGAATCCCAATCTGGGTGAAGTTTGCATGGTCCCCCCCCCGTGTCCACGTGGGTTTCCTCCAGGTTCCTCCCACAGTCCAAAAACATGGATCAAGTCAATTATGTTCTCCAAATTGCCCCATATAGAGTGTGTTTGTGTGAGTAAGTGTGCCCAGCGATGGATGGGCGTCCTGTCCTGGGTGTGTCTGCCCAGCGCACGAAACGTTCTCCCGTGGATGGGCATGGGGAACCCCACCGTGACCCTAATAGAGGATAAAGTAGAAGATAATGGATGGACATCTACATGAAGACTTTCAGTTTGTGGTGTCGAATTGGGGTGGTCGGGTTTTGGGCTGTTGGTCCAGTTAGGGTGAGTGGTTAGGGGTTGGAGGTCAGGTTGGGGTGTTTGGTTTGGGATGGTCGGGTTAGGAGTGGAAGGTAGGGTTGGGGTGGTCGGTATGGGGTGGGGTCAATAGCTTTCCAAGACAAGTTCATAAGGAAACACCGTTCCTCAGAGGTTCTGCTTTCTGAACACTGCTTACAAATAAAAATGAGTGTGAATATTATCGATCGATTGATCTTTAAAGGGATAATCTGAAAAAACACTCACATCATGACCTCATAGAGTTTATGGTTCATCGGTTTATCGCCATACGAACCTTCTCCCGGATGTCCAGCGCTCTCTTACAGAGAGGTTCGGCCTCCTTGTATTTGCCGCGCTTGCCGTACAGCACAGCCAGGTTGTTGAGGGTGGCCGCCACGGCGGGGTGATCCTTCCCCAGCGTCTTCTCACGGATGGCCAGAGCATCATTCAGCAGATGGGCCGCTTCTTTGTACTTATTCTGATCTCTGCAAAGAGCGGCCGGTCATGGGACGGGATAGGACTGAGTAAATGAATCCAAACGCCGAGCGAATGACAGAACTTTTAAATAAATATCATAAAGTAATTTTTAGGGGTGTATTCAACTAAGGATTTTCATAGTCGAATCTGATCCGTCAGATTTTCCCCTATAGTCGACTGATAGTCGAATCGGTTAAACTTTCACCACAAGATGGCGCTATAAGCGTGGTTTTTAAAGAGCACCGTAAATGGGATTTTTCCCATTCAAAGGAAAAACCTAAAAAAAAAAAAAACTAAAAACCTAAAAAATTATGATGATTTTATTTGACAAAAGGCTATATATATATATATATAACGAAAACAAAGACATTTCATGTAAAAACTAATGCTTAGCAGCAGCCATGGGCGCCCCCATGTGGTCAAAATGGAACATTCGACTATGAGGTTCATAGTCGACTACGGTTCTCCGATTCGAATCGTCGAATATTGCAGCTCACCCCTACTAATTTTATTTATATAGTGGACTTTACATTGAAATATTAAATCAGTGCTGCTTATCAACTTAAAATTTTTTTTATTTTTATTTATTTTTTTTTTTAACACTGAAAAATTTTTTATTTCCCCCTGATATTAACCTCCAATATTTTACCCTAGTATTTTTCACAAAGGGCCGTGGCTCGCTGACCTGTAGACGAGGGCCAGGATGTTGAGCATGGTGGCGACGTCGGGGTGGTCGTGGCCCGACGTTTTCTCCAGGTCCTCCAAAGCCTGTTTGCAGAGCGGCACCGCCACCTCGTACCTCCCCTGAGACGCATACTGGATCACCAGGTTGTGCAAGGTGCGCAGCCGAGCCGGGATCTCGTAACCGCCCTGCTGCGCCGCCACCTCGCCGCTGGGCTGAGCTGCGGACGTCGGAAAGACTGTTAAAACCGAGCGCCCGCCACGAGACGCACAACCGCCGCGCTGACCCCGGCAAGCCACGGTCACCCACCTGGACTCTGCTCCTCGTCGTTGGGAAACAGATCGTCCAGGCTGTCCTTGTCCTTCTCACCGGGTTTGTCCTCGGAGGGCGCGGCGTCGTCGTCCAGCTTGCGGATCTGGTTCATGAACTCCAGGTGCTTCTTCTCCTCCTCCAGCTGCGCCACGTTCTGCTCGCTCTTCTGCAGCTTGTGCTGCGTGCTGGCCAGCTCGTCCCGCAGCCACTGGTTCTCCTGGCACAGCCTGCGCACCTGCGCTCGCAGCTTCTGCTTTTCGGACTCCACGGCGCTCAGGTGACCCGACAGCGCGATGATCACCTGCAGGACACACCGCCGGAGGCGCTATGAGTGCTGGGATCGGTCAGCCGGACCTTAGCGACCCCTCTGGGGACCTGGTTAACGTGGATCATTGGCGCTGAGGGATTCTGGAGCTCATGATATCAGTGTGACCGGAGGAGGAGTTACCTGCGCCTCCCCCAAACCCAGCTCGATGGCCTCCAGGGATTTCCGCAGCAGACCCGATTTCTCCTGCGCCGGGGGAGTCGGGGTGCAGTCCAGCAGGGAGTTGAGGAGCTGAGCATGTTCTCCCCGCAGCGTCTCCAGACCCTGCATCACCCCCTTAGTGTTCAGCACGATCTCATCCTGACTCAGACGCTCCAGAGCCTCCTCCCGCGGGTACACCATGGTGGACATTCCCCTGAGGAGCCTTAGATCACGAATACACAGAGAAGGAAGAGAGAGAGAGAGAGAGAGAGAGAGACACAGAGAGAGAGAGACTTCAGACTTTTAAAAAATAACATTTATTTCTAGAAATAATTTACTTTTAGGGCGGCACGGTGGCTTAGTGGTTAGCACGTTCGCCTCTCAGCGCTACGGATTCCCGGTTCGAATCCCCATCTGGGTGGAGTTTCCATGTTCTCCCCGTGTCTGCGTGGGTTTCCTCCGGGTTCTCCGGTTTCCTCCCACAGTCCAAAAACATGGATCAAGTTAATTGAGTTCTGCAAATTGCCCCATATAGAGTGTGTGTGTGTGAGTGAGTGTGTGCCCAGCGATGGATTGGCGCCCTGTCCTGGGTCTATCTGCCCAGCGCCCGAGATGTTCTCCCCTGGATGGGCATGGGGAACCCCCCCCCACCGCGACCCTAATAGAGGATAAAGCGGGAGATAATGAATGAATGAATGAATTTACTTTTTAAAAAAAAAACACGAAGAGGGAAAAAATATATATATATATATGATCCCAGCGCCCGAAACATTCTCCCCTGGATGGGCATGGGGAACCGTCTGACTCCGTCCCTCTCTGTTTCCGTCTTTCAGTTCCATCGTGAACTTTATTCTGCGCTCCTCCACCGTCCCCACCTCACCACCGCCGTCCACGCCGAGCTAATCGAACCCCAAACGGCTGATCCTGGATCTGCACTCGCCCCGCGAAGCCTAATTACTACGGGTCAGGAGTCCATTAGTGACCTGTCTCCATCACCATCCGTCTCCTGTGAAGGACGGAGCACGTTCGTCAGAACAATGCGGTCAGCACGTCGGTTTAACACCACGGAGAACGACGTCAGCAGAGCGTTCTCTAAAACACTGCGCTGAGGAAAAGAAAGGAAAACACCACCATGAGGGGGCGTCAACACACTCCAGTACTCAGATCAGCACCGGCATCCACCCCACATCTATCCCACATCCACATCTATCCCACATCCACATCTATCCCACATCCACAGCTACCCCACATCCACAGCTACCCCACATCCACAGCTACCCCACATCCACAGCTACCCCACATCCACATCTATCCCACATCCACAGCTACCCCACATCCACAGCTACCCCACATCCACAGCTACCCCACATCCACATCTACCCCACATCTACCCCACATCCACATCTACCCCACATCTACCCCACATCCACAGCTACCCCACATCCACATCTACCCCACATCCACATCTACTCCACATCCACATCTACTCCACATCCACATCCACCCCCACATCACCCCACATCCACATCCACCCCACATCCATATCCACCCCACATCCACCCCACATCCATATCCACCCCGCATCCACATCCAGCCCACATCACCCCACCTCTACCCCACATCCACATCCACCCCACATCCACATCCACCCCGTATCCACACCACCGTCCTGTTCCACCTGAACCACCTCCAATTGATCAACCTTTTATCCCTGATACATTTTCCATTTCCATCCATCCCCAGCAGGTGGCTTAATCCTGCCTTCTGCCTCCTGTCCTGTGACACACACACACACACACACACACACGCGCACACACACACACACACGCGCACACACACACACACACACACACACACCACCCTGCAATGCAGCAGGGCTCCTCACTGTAATCACCTGCAAACAAACAGAACACCATCATCCAACGTTATTACAAAACAGAACCTTCAAACAAGAAACCAAGAGATTCAGGTTTCGGAGTACGAATGAAGGTGACCGACACGAGGGGCAGGTTGAGATTAACACCCGGCACCATGGTGTCCACGCGTGTGTGTGTGTGTGTGTGTGTGTGTGTGTGTGTGAGAGAGAGATGCTTTCAGCTCAGGGAGGACGACAGGATCGTCTTACTGATCCACATCAGTGTGACGCATTTAACAACAGAACCTGAGTAACACTGCTGGATGCTGACGGAGAGGAGACTCACTGAGCCTCGGTCCTCACAAGGTCTCCTCCATTAAAACACCGGGGGGGGGGGGGGGGGTTGTCCACAGTGGGACACAGCAGAATTGTAATGGGCTGAACTCCCAATTCATACCCTCACACCACAGGGACAACTAACTAAACACTAACAATAATAATATATCGCTGTTGGTGGTAAACATCTTTGTGTCTTCACTCAATTCTACCCCCCACTGATCGAAAAAAAAGTTCTCAAAAAGTTCTCAACTAACAGACTGTCTGTTGTTCCTCTCCATGCCATTAGTCCCCCTTACTCAGGACCCTCATTCCCATGGTTTAGAACACACACTGCGCAGCAACAGACGAACTCAGGTCTCAGACTTTACATTTATACGGTGGATGCAGTGAGTGAAAGCACAGTGTTTCAGACTTCCAGCAGCACTGCCGAGTCAGATCCATCCATACCAGCGCAGCACCACCACCACAGTACTGAGAACCACCCACCATTTCTATAGTACCTGATCTGTGGTGGTGCTGTGAGGACCAACACGGTATTTAGGTCCATGGTAGCTCAGTGGTCAGGGCGTTGGGCTATCAATCGGAGGGTTGGGGGTTCCAATCCCAGATCCACTGAAGTTACCAATGTGGGTCCTCGAGCAAGACCCTTAACCCTCATTGCCCCCCAATGCAGGGGATGTTGTGATGAACCCAGTGCTCACCTTGTACATCGCTTTTGAATAAAAGCGTCCAATAAATGACCAAATGTAAACGTAAATGTAGAGAAACTGATGGATGTGTGTAAATGTGGAACAATAAACCCCATCTACGGCACGGTGGCTTAGTGGTTTAGCACGTTCTCCTCTCAGCACTAGGGATTCCCGGTTCGAATCCCCATCTGGGTGGAGTTTCCATGTTCTCCCCGTGTCCGCGTGGGTTTCCTCCAGGTTCTCCGGTTTCCTTCCACAGTCCAAAAACATGGATCAAGTCAATTGAATTCTCCAAATTGCCCCATATAGAGTGTGTGTGTGTGTGTGTGTGTCCAGCGATAGATTGCCCCCCTGTCCTGGGTGTATCTGCCCAGCACCCAGGCATGGGGAACCCCACCGCGACCCTAATAGAGGATAAAGCGGAAGATAATGGATGAATAAAGCCCATCTATATCCCCATTACCATCATCTTCCACTTTATCCTCTATTAGGGTCGCGGTGGAGTTCCCCATGCCCATCCGGGGAGAACGTTTCGGGCGCTGGGCAGATACACCCAGGACAGGGCGCCAACCTATCGCTGGGCACACACTCACACTCTATATGGGGCAATTTGGAGAACTCCATTGACTTGATCCATGTTTTTGGACTGTGGGAGGAAACCGGAGAACCCGGAGGAAACCCACGCAGACACGGGGAGGACATGGAAACTCCACCCAGATGGGGATTCGAACCGGGAATCCCTAGCGCTGAGAGGCCACCGTGCTGCCCCCCCCCCCCTCCATCTATATGACGAATGAAAATGTAATAAACTTAACTCCAGCCGCGGGTCCGAACGATGGAGTCGCGCGCGTGCGTGTGTGCGTGCGTGTGTGTGTGTGTGTGTGTGTGTGTGTGGGAGACAATTTTTTCCCCCCTCAGTTATCGGGAAACCATTAGAACATTTTTTCCGAAGGCGCAAACTGTCGCAGAGTTACGGTATTTCGCAGCAAATCCTCGTTAAAACGCTCTCATTTTTCTTCGGATGTTTTTTTTTTTTTTCTTTAAAATTTTTTTTTTCAGCCCAAACCATCATTTATGAGAACTGAATGTGCTCTCCACTGCTGACAGACACATTTCACATGTTAATTAATTTATAACTAATAGAACTGACGAATGATCGAACAAAATGAATACCACGGCACTTTGAAAAATGGATAAATACACTCCGTTTTTAATACACATAAATACTCATGTCATTTTTTAATTTTTAAAAAAAGAGGACGGGGGGGGGGGGGTAAGGGATCCGGTCTAAAGGAACAAACTACAAAGGTGGCCGCGTCCTGAATCGCACACTGCAGTAGTGAGTGCGCATAGGGAGCGCACGCACACTACGTAGTGTGGAAGCGCGCTGTCCGGACAACAGCACGATGACCAAACGCTAATGTAATTTATAAGGGTGATAATTTACCTGTTATCTGGGTCGCTGAGTTCAGGAGGGGGTTGTTTTAATGTTGTGGAAGTGAGAGTTTGTTCTGCGTTCAATGAAAACAACGGCGCTGGAGCATCCTTTGATCCCGGAGCGCCTCCCGCCGCCAAAGAGCGCCTGGTCCGCGTGTGCCCGCCTTTTAATCCTCGCACCGACACGACAGCTTCATCCTTCAGGCTGCCGCCTCCATTTCCAAAGAAACGACAAAGCGTTCTGAGCCGGAGGAAGCTTCTGCTTCGTGTGACTGACAGGCGCTCAGTGAAAATGGCTGTCCGTGCCAGCGGCTCCCAGAAATCCCGGCGAGGTGACGTCACACCGCCCCCCCCCCTCCCCCTCCCCGTCCTCCACCACCCCCAGCACGTCCACCCACCTTCAGACGACCTTCGATTATTTCCCCCACCCGTTATCAGGACGTTGAACAGCAAGAGAGGAGATGATACGCGTTGTACAAAAGCAGCCCGTTTTATTTCTGTTTAATCCTTCAGACAGAGGGAACGTGGACATGTTTGTCTCTGCAGAGGACATTTTTTTAATGTCCAGCGTTAGCCGAGGCCTAACACGAGTCATTCATTCAGTCATTATCGTCCAATAGCATATCCTGCCATTCCATCGAATAAACATCTTCACCTATCCATACATCCGTTCATTCATTCATCCATTATATTGGGGTCGCGGGGGGGGGCACTGGGCAGATACACCCAACAGGGCGCCACTCTATCGCTGGACACACACTCACTCAAACAGACACACTCTATATGGGGCAATTTGGAGAACTCAATTGACCTTGATCCATGTTTTTGGACTGTGGGAGGAAACCGGATAACCCGGAGGAAACCCACGCGGACACGGGGAGAACATGGGAACTCCACCCAGATGGGGATTCGAACCGAGAATCCCTAGCGCTGAGAGGCCAACGTGCTGACCACTAAACCACCGTGCCGCCCTCCATCCATCCATCTTCCGCTTTATCCTATATTAGGGTCGTGGGGGGGGGGGTCCCATGCTTATCCACGGGCGCTGGGCAGAACGTTTCGGGCACTGGGCAGATAGACCCAGGACAGGGCGTCAATCTATCGCTGGGCACACACTCACTCACACAGACACACTCTATATGGGGCAATTTGGAGAATTCAATTGACTTGATCCATGTTTTTTGGACTGTGGGGGGAAACCGGAGAACCCGGAGGAAACCCACTCGGACATGGGGAGAACATGGAAATTCCACCCAGATGGGGATTCGAACCGGGAATCCCTAGCGCTGAGAGGCGAACATGCTGACCACTACATTTACATTACATTTACATTTAGTCATTTAGCAGACGCTTTTATCCAAAGCGACTTTCAAATGAGCCACGCTACTAAGCCACCGTGCCGCCCTCCATCCATCCATCTTCCGCTTTATCCTATATTAGGGTCGCGGGGGGGGGGGGGGTCCCCATGCCCATCCACGGGCGCTGGGCAGAGCGTTTCGGGCGCTGGGCAGATAGACCCAGGACAGGGCGTCAATCTATCGCTGGGCACACACTCACTCACACATACACACTCTATATGGGGCAATTTGGAGAACTCAATTGACTTGATCCATGTTTTTTGGACTGTGGGGGGAAACCGGAGAACCCGGAGGAAACCCACATGGACACGGGGAGAACATGGAAACTCCACCCAGATGGGGATTCGAACCGAGAATCCCTAGCGCTGAGAGGCGAACATGCTGACCACTACATTTACATTACATTTACATTTAGTCATTTAGCAGACGCTTTAATCCAAAGCGACTTTCAAATGAGCCACACTACTAAGCCACCGTGCCGCCCTCCATCCATCCATCTTCCGCTTTATCCTATATTAGGGTCGTGGGGGGGGGGGGTCCCCATGCCCATCCACGGGCGCTGGGGAGAGCGTTTCGGGCGCTGGGCAGATACACCCAGGATAGGGCGTCAATCCATCGCTGGGCACACACTCACTCACACATACACACTCTATTTGGGCAATTTGGAGAACTCAATTGACTTGATCCATGTTTTTGGACTGTGGGAGGAAACCCACGCAGACACGGGGAGAACATGGAAACTCCACCCAGATGGGGATTCGAACCGGGAATCCCTAGTGCTGAGAGGAGAACATGGCCACCATGCCGCCCCATTTTCACCTAATCTTTTTTATTTTAATAATTATCGACCCCTCTCCATGCCGCCTCTTCTTTTGTACACGGCCCTTTACTCCTTGTTTTCTGCTCATTTCATTTCTTTTTGTCTTTATAAGACATTACACACTGTTCCTCGCAGTGAGAAAAATTGTGTAGCTGCAACTATCAAGCATTATGTCATAGACAAGACACATTACAGAAAATGACAGGATTTCTAATCACTAGATAAGTGTAGAATAAAAGATAAAGAAAAGGTACAAATAGTTCACAAACTTTGACTTACATCAAACTTACTGCTGTAAAAATTATTAAAACAACTCAATTTAAGGTGTTAATGTGTACATATAGAGTTTGTAAGAAAGGCAGTGTCACATGTGCGCTGTAAGGTCAATATTTAAGGTGAATTTTATATCAACATAATGTTTTATCTTGTCTTATACAAGAAAATGTACAGTGCACCTGGTCATATGATGTCAGAATCTCAACAGGATGCGATAACGTGGAACTAAAGATAATGGATAAGTTGAGCAATGCTTACACTCTGGCCAATGTAAATAATAAAGCTGTAAAAATAGATTCTGCCATCTGTCTTTCAGTGGCGGGGATTCGGGTCCGAATCGCGATCTGTGTGGAGTTTACATGTTCTCCCCGTGGGTTCTGTGGGTGGTTAGGGCGTTGGGCTAACCACCACATCTGAAGGTTGGTGGTTCCAATCTCAGGTCCAATGAAGTTACCAGTGTGGGACCTTGAGCAAGACCCTTAACACTCATTGCTTCAGGGATGTTGTGATGAACCCTGTGCTCACCTTGTAAGTCCATCCATCCATCAATTATCTCCTGCTTTATCCTCTAGTGGGGTCGCGGGGGGGGGGTTCCCCATGCCCATCCAGGGGAGAAGGTTTCGGGCGCTGGGCAGATACACCCAGGACAGGGTGCCAATCCATCGCTGGGCACACACTCACTCACACAGACACACTCTATATGGGGCAATTTGGAGAATTCAACTGACTTGATCCATGTTATTGGACTGTGGGAGGAAACCCATGGAAACCTCGACCCAGATTGGGATTCGAACCGGGAAACCCCTAGCGCCACCTTGTAAGTCGCTTTGGATAAAAGCGTCTGCTAAATGCCCAAATGTAAATGTAATGGGTTTCCTTCGGGTTGGTCAGATCCCTCTCACGGTCCAAAAAAAAAAATTTAGTCATGATAAATTGACAAAAAAAATAAAATAATAATAATAATAATTTTTGGTTTTCAAACTGTCCAATATATCAGTTCAGGTATTTTTAATTGAGATAAATAGTCCTTTTAAATCTTATTTCGATGATGAGATGGATCTGTGTGACCCATTTTTTAGGCTGAACACTTATTTTGACACGACGAGTGTGGGGGTCGTCGCGGGGGGGGAGTCACGCGGTCTGTCCCCGGGGCCCCCGGCCGCGGCTCCGGCTCCGGTGGATGGAGCAGGATGAACCGTTTCGAGCAGCGGCTGGCGGAGCTGGTGCGCGCCTACCCGCCCCTGTACGACCGCGCCCGGCGCGACTGGAGGGACGGCGAGGGCCAGGCCGGCGCGTGGCGGGAGATCGCCATGCAGCTCGGCGAGCAGGACCCGGAGCACTGCCGCGCGGTCTGGAGGAACCTGCGGCACAAGTTCACCAAGGCCAAGAAGAGAATGATCGTGAAGAACGGGGAGGAGGCGCGCGGCCAGGCGCCCCGGCTCTACACCGAGCTCCGCTGGCTCAACCCGTACCTGCAGGCCCGCAGGACTGACCGCACCGCCGCGCCGGACAAGGTGAGCTCACCTGCAGGAACGGCGCCGTGCGGGGACCAATCAGATTCAGCCGTCAGCGAGGTCCCGCCCCCATGTACCACAACAACAACGACGATGACGTCATGCGTATCGAATGAACATTCTAATTTACATTCTGTTTTATAGATCAGAAAGAATGGCGGCACGGTGGCTTAGTGGTTTTGCATGTTCTCCTCTCAGCGCTAGGGGTTCCTGGTTCGAATCCCCCTTAGGGTTCCTCTCGGTTTCCTCCCAGTCAAGTCGATTGAGTTCTCCAAATTGTCCCATATAGCATCTGGGTGGAGTTTCCATGTTCTCCCCGTGTCCGCGTGGGTCTCCTCCGGGTTCTCCGGTTTCCTCCCACAGTCCAAAAACATGGATCAAGTCGATTGAGTTCTCCAAATTGCCCCATATAGAGTGTGTGTGTGAGTGTGTGTGTGTGCCCAGCGATGGATTGGCGTCCTTTCCTGGGTCTATCTGCCCAGCGCCCGAGACGTTCTCCCCTGGATGGGCATGGGGAACCCCACCGCGACCCTAATAGAGGATAAAGCGGGAGATAATGAATGAGATCAGAAAGATGTTCTCCTCTCAGCTGGGGATACAGGTTCGAATTACGAATGAAGGGTGGTTTGCATGTCCTCCCCATGTCTGTGTGGGTTTCCTCCGGGTTCTCTGGTTTAAAAAACATGGATTCAATGTAAATTGAATGTTCTCAATTGCCCAATATAGTGTGTGTGTGTTTTGTGTATGTACCTGTGTGAGTGTGTCCGGCGATAGATTGGCGTCCCGTCCTGGGTGCATTTGCCCAGCGCCCGAAACACTCTCCTGGGTGGGCATGGGGAACCCCCCCCCCCCCACACACACACACAACCCAACACGACCCTTGTAATGGATTAAGCAAAAGATAATCAATGAATGGGTGGCACGGTGGCTTAGTGGTTTAGCATGTTCTCCTCTCAGTGCTAGGGATTCCCGGTTCGAATCCCCAATCTGGGTGGAGTTTCCATGTTCTCCCCGTGTCCGCGTGGGTTTCCTCCGGGTTCTCCGGTTTCCTCCCACAGTCCAAAAACATGGATCAAGTCAATTGAGTTACGCAAATTGCCCCATATAGAGTGTGTCTGTGTGAGTGAGTGTGTGTCCAGCTATGGATTGGCGCCCTGTCCTGGGTGTATCTGCCCAGCGCCCGAGACGTTCTCCCCTGGATGGGCATGGGGAACCCCACCGCGACCCTAATAGAGGATAAAGCGGGAGATAATGAATGAATGAATAATCAATGAATGAATAAACATCAGATTAGGTTCCTGTTAATGTCACACACACACACACACACACACACACACACACGTACGTTTTCTAACAACATGTCGTCAGTGTGGAAGTTCTTCACAGTGAGTAAACTTCACACCCCATTGGTTTTGGTTTTGACACCAAATGTAAGATTTCTTATTGTGTTATTTTCTTAAGCTCGTAAAATCATAAGGCGCCTGACGTTCCACTGTTCCAGGTTCAGGTTCTTAAAGCTGTTCTATTCGTGTAGGAAACTCTGACGATCATCTGCAAGGAGGAGTTCGACGCGAAGTTCGCCGTCACCCAGTCCCCATCGTGTTTGTCCACGGCGGAGTCCGAGTCCAGCACGCCGTTCTCCACGCAGCACGCCAGCAAGCGGCCGCTCGGCGACTCGGAGCACCTGACTGATTATAACCGGATATTCAACGGACTGGACAGGTGTAGAAGGCCGGACTCGTGCGACCCGTACGACAGATACGCGCTGACCGTCGCCGATTTCATGCGGGGACTGTCCCGCCGCCGCTGCACCGTTTTTAAGAAGCGTGTTAACGACCTCATGTACGAGATGGACATGGAGGAGCTGGACGAAGCCGGACTGTAGATGCAGCCGCCCTTTCGCTCCGGACGGTTGGAAATCTGAAGACTTTATTAGACTTTAGATCAGAACCTTCGTCTTCATTTTAGGAAATCCTGAATTGTAGCAGATTTTTGTAGCAAACTCGCTTTGTATTTCAGACTTGCAGATTCTACCGGGCCGGGTGAGTTTGGCTCTCAGTAGTTGTCAAGGAAATGTTCAGCAACACCTCTGAACGATCTCCAAGGGATCTCCAGGTTCTCCGGTTCCACCAGCAGATCTTCAGCTGATTAGATCAGAAATGTCTTTCTTTATCTTCCAGAACCTTCTTCCTGAATCTTTTATACAGACTTTAATGTGAATTGGAGACAAACGTGTGTGTTGGGTCCAAAAGTTGTTTACATTCTGGTTTTTTTTGTCAGTTCTTTACTCAATTTAATGTCTTTGATTGGCAGCACGGTGGCTTAGTGCTTTAGCACGTTCTCCTCTCAGTGCTAGGGATTCCCGGTTCGAATCCCCATCTGGGTGGAGTTTCCATGTTCTCCCCGTGTCCGCGTGGGTTTCCTCCGGGTTCTCCGGTTTCCTCCCACAGTCCAAAAACATGGATCAAGTCAATTGAGTTCTCCAAATTGCCCCATGTAGAGTGTATTTGTGTGCATGTCTGAGTGTGTGCCCAGCGATAGATTGGCACCCAGTCCTGGGTGTATCTGCCCAGCGCCCGAAACGTTCTCCCCTGGATGGGCATGGGGAACCCCCCCCCCCGCGACCCCAATATAGGATAAAGCGGGAGATAATGAACGAATGAATGTCTTTGATGGAAAGATTGTGAAGTTATTTTCATTAGCAGCGTCTTTAAAATCTACAAGACTCAGACTAAATGTGAAATCTCTGTTGCCTGGTGATCATATCTGTGTAATTATGGCTACATGTCTTTTTTTTTTTTTTACCAGAACGTAAACACCACAGATTACTGCACCCCCCCGCAGTCCATTTACACCCAGTCCATCACCAGATACTCCATTAAAACAACTGAAAACCAGAAGGCAGAGTACAAATGTGATGTGTTTATTTAAAAAAAACGACCACTTTCAGTTGATCCCACGTCAGCCCATCGACGACTCGCACCGTGAACACTCGGTTCTATAAAACACGATGAATCAAATAAAAACAATAAAAGACAACATGACAATAAAAGAACATGGGCTCCATTTTACAAGCACCTCTTATGATATGTACAAGCAGATTTAATTCTGTAGACCGGAAGGACAATTTAAAATCAATACGAAGGCTTACGGACCTCCAGAGCAGGTAGTATTAATACCAAGAGCAGTATTTACTATGCCATTAGCTTCAGTAAACAAGGCCATGACAACTGACCGATCAGTCGGTTGGATTTCTACAAATTGTTCGAGATGGAGGGTCAAAGTTTTCACAAAAAAGAAACGGACAGGTCCGGGTCCGAGTCTGGATTTGGCCTGGGTCAGTAACTGCGTACGCCACAAACACTGAAGAACGTCCTCTGGGGGCAGTTCCCTCTGCTTTTGGCATGATTCAGCTGCCGTCAGAAACTCAGAACTCATTAATAGAGAACGTTGCACAGCATGCAGACAATCAGTGTGAATTACAATCAAGTCAGAGACTGTTCACCATGTGAAGCCAATAAGGACGCAGGAGGGAGGTGGACAGACCCTTAAAGATGGTTAACACTCAGTACACGGTGTGACCGAACAATCACAGACGGGCATTCAGAACCGAAATGAGAAACATGGTTTATTTTAATCTGATCTTAATCAGAGGTAGTGACAGGAGTCTCTATGGAGGTTGAAAATTAAAATTATATATTGTACTATGAATTATAGTTGATGGGGGTTAAAGTTCAGTCTTTACGTTGTATTTGATGGTAGTTCAGAACTTTGAAACCGGTCCTAAAGTTGTGAGGTTTTATTACATTGGCATTTTTAACAACTTGTACATCTGAGTATATAATAATGTAATTTAAAATAATTCTATAACATTTGGGTGGGAGTGTGGGACCAGATAAGCTGTCTGTTTACGTCTTGCTGTTTTTTTCTCGTTGTGTATTTAAACTTTAGTACTTTGATTGTACAACTATTGGCATCAAATTTACTCTATGGGTTAAGAGCCCTGCTCATGGGTCCAAGGGTGGCCTCATGGTGATGGTGAGAACCCTCTAGTCAACAATCCATAAACCATGTCTGACCTTGGCATGATGGCTGTTGCCTGATGGGTGAGTTGAGGATTTCTATGAATGCTGATCTTCTAAGGTTTTATGAAGAACAGGCTCTTAAATGAGTGAGAATGTAATAAGGAAGCGACTCTGCCCTGCGTTATCAGTTTAAAACAAAGGGAGGCGCCACTCAGTATAATACTCGGAATCTACTGTCTGATACAGATGGGATAAGCAGAGATCAGATAAAAAAATAAAAAAAAAATAAAGAAAAAACGCCAACGAATTCACAGAATTAAAAAGACAGGATTGTCTGCAAAGCATATATTAGTCGATTGGAGCTCAAACTGCATTTAGTAACAATAAATCATCATGTCTCCATGATTTGGCCTATCAACCACCTAAGTGGGATGTAACAGGTGAGGCAGCGTCGTCTCAAGCGAATCCTGTTGTTTTTTTTTTTTTTTTTTTGGAGTAAATATAAAGACAGTCAAGTTTAAAAGTGACCCATCGGGAACATCTTCATACGACTCGCCACAAAAAAAATACCTCGAACGGGCCCGGCCTTAAAAACAGTTCAGTGGTTATAACGTTAGGATGCAAAGTTTTGCCAGAAATACCTTAAAAAAACACAACTACACACACACACACACACACACACACACACACGGTACGTAAAGTCATTCACAAGGCTGTAGTCATGGTTTTTTTTTGTTTTTTTTTGCGTATCTTCAGCTCGGTGTTGCTGAACGCTGCGCCGCGTGGTGCAGGATTCGGTTCACGGTTTAAAATGTACACCACAAAACTGACCACCGACTGACCACTGACTGGAACACACATGCCCACGGTCCTACAGGGGGCACTGGGTTACTTCAGCGAATGTTTTCTTTGTTAGTACATTTCACACACTGTAACACCTTAACACACACACCACACACACACACATGTCCTAGACATGAACAACACTGTAGCAGAACCGGCGTGTTACTACGACCACTAGGCGGCAGCTTAGCTGTAAAGGGGAAGCAGAAGCTCCTGACATGAGAATGGCCTCAGCATCAGCGCCGAGCTTCTCGAGGTGAAGAAAGAGAACGAGA
Organism: Corydoras sp. C115; assembly: GCA_019802505.1. Taxonomy (NCBI): domain Eukaryota; kingdom Metazoa; phylum Chordata; class Actinopteri; order Siluriformes; family Callichthyidae; genus Corydoras; species Corydoras sp. C115. The sequence continues at coordinate 771,881 of JAFMOC010000152.1, read as the reverse complement.
ACTGTGAATTAGTGATCAGATGGATCTCGATTCGAGATCGTGCACAACCTCGACTCTACTCTCTGTGCCAGTAGAGGTCGCTCTTTATCATGGCTTCTTTAAAGTCATTATGCTTTGTGGTTCTCATGGACTCATCGATGGTGCATGTTCTAATGGGTGCACGTTCATTTGGAAGCATAGTGATCCAGTGGGGGGGGGTGCTGTTAGCTCACAGCACGCGGGTTCCAGGGTTTGGGGGAAACCAGGTCCCGTTTGTGTGCATTGTGCAGTTGTGGTTCACGCCTCGGGTCGAATTGGTCAACTGACCGGTGACAGTGACCAGTGAAGGCCAGTGAGTGCCAGGCAGGGCGTCAGCACCCAGCACATCCCCAATTAATCCCCAATTAACATAAGCAGCCTTTAAATAAGCATCGGTTTAAACTTTTAGTCGGTTTAGAGATTAGGCCTAATATTCGCCCCAGTTATTTAGTGGTTCCACTGTAGTGAGAATGACCGGGGTAGAATGGATCTGTACATGGGGGGGGGTAAAGGGAGAGGCGCAGGTGGGTTGACCGCCCAATTCGGTCCACCAACAGACGGAGCATGCACAGAGGAGCACACGGCAGGCTGCTGCTGCTGCCGAACTCCGACTACGGACACGATATCCAGTACGTAGTATAGTAGAGTATTTTCACATTTTTTTTTTTTTTTTTTTGCACATGCACCATGAAAATACGACTAAAAAGATTGAATTAAAAACACCGGATTCCTTAAAACGTAGTCGACAGGTCACATGGTCACTAATTCACAGTAGAACCATCAGCGCGTTCGCTGCTGGATAAAGAACACTGTACAACATCCAAAACGGACCGGAACTGGTCGGTTCCTACGGAACGCCGGCGGACGACGACTCTGATCCTTAAAACAGCTGATCTTGTGCTTCAGGAGAAGTGTGTGTGCGATGTCATGCGACATCACGGAAAACAAATGCAAATGAAAACAAAGTGCATAGCTTTTAACGACCACTAGGGTTCGGCCTCCTGGAAATCCACCGAGGAGGAGGAGGAGGAGGAGGAGGAGGAGGCTGAAACCGTGAGAGGCGGACAGGTACGGAAACGATACGAGGTTTTGTAAAGTAAGCCGCACGTTTGGTTAACATGAGTGAGGAATGGACATCACGATCCTTATATATATAATCTGCCTTTTCGTATCCGGAGACGGCCGATCAGTCGGTGCCTGCCCGGGCACGGCGACCCTCTGCGTCTGCGACGGGTGGGTTCCCTTCTGTCAGGTTGGCATGAGGTGAGGATTTACATTCTGATCTTTGGAGGTATGGTTTCGTAAAAAGCAAAATAAAACCTCGCTGAGCTACATACATGTTCTAGAAAAGGCCACTTCTGTAAGTGCTGTTATTCAAACTAAAAGCTGTAGAAAGACTCGAAGGCCTGAATTACATAGAAAACGATGCAAAAACTCACAGAGTCCATGAACAGAGCGACCACTTCACTGCTAACTGAACGGGAACGCCGCCGGGTCGCGTGGCTAACACATGCACGAGCGCAGGAGTCGCATTATAAGACTAAATACCCCGCTGGACGCTGGGACGCTGGACGCTGTAGTTTAAGACATGCAGATTGTGACAGAGGTGAACCTCCGCTCAGGGACAGACCTGGCTTCCCCGATGCCCTCCGACTGACCCATGATGGATGGTCGACTGAAGGGGCCTCGCATTTTGTGCTCCTCCCCACCCCCGAGAACTTTTAGGCAAATAAAAGTGACGAGCGCCATAAAAATACATATGCAGCCCTGAAAAAAACCACCCCACCACTAATGAATCAACATTCAACACAGGCTCCTCCCCCACCACCTTGCCACACCTGGCCAGCAGTCTGATTGGACCGGGCTCCGGGCAGCGGAAGAGGTGAGGGGAAGGCTGCAGTAAGGTTGAAGCAGCAGCGAGTTAGAAGGTGACGGGTGATTTTGTTTTTTTGTTTTTTTTTTAGGGCGGAGGCTTGCTGTAGCCAAACAGTCCGACTGGGAGGTACTTCACGTGTGTTGGCCACTGAGCTGCAAGCTGGAAGAACTTGACGTCGTTCCATTCTACGCCGTCGATGGACACTGAAGAAAAATATAAATTATAGGGTGAGACGATGTTCAAGTTGTGCTGTATGAAGACTGTGCAGGTGTCTGGCGCACCTTTCAAGATGGTCTGCTGCTGCTTGGCTGAGCAGATAAGACGACTGATTCCTTCGATCACCTGACTCTTGGAGTCCACCTCCTTCTCCTTGGGCTTTTTCCCCAAGAAAATAGTTGGAACTGCAGAAATGAGGACGGCAGCAGTCAACGTCCAATCGTGGGACTGTCGGTCACGTTAACATCGACTCACTTTCCCCATGAGAGACACTCTGGGTCCAAAAGAGTCCCTGAAATCGAACACCAACCTCAACACTGCGCTCACCTTTCTTGTTCTTCTCTTTGGTGACCACAGTCATGGACATGGTGTTGACGGGCGTATGAGGCTCGCCGGCGCTCCCGCCGGGTAATCGGCTGACCTGCACCGATCTAAAGGTGCTCTTCAGAGTGTTCTTACAGCTCGTGTCCTTCTTCTCGCCCTCGCGCCGCTTATCAGCCAGAGACGCCAGCCAGTAGTCCACCTGCAGACCGATCGCGTCCATGCCATGAGATATGCTGGGGCTGCTGTGAGAAAACGGAGACGGTTTATAAAAAATATAAAAATATTTATAAAGTACAATCAGTAGATCCCACGAGTCAGCATTCTGTAGGTCACCCTTTTGAAGACTCCTGGTTATTTCAATGAACAAATCTTATCTTAAATATGTTCCGTCTGCATTTCACTCTTTGTAATTCTCATCATTCCGTGATGTTCAGGTGATTTGATGCCAATATTTAAAGAAAATCGGTAGATTTAGTACATGTGCCAATAAAACTTACAAAACCAGAATCTGAACTCACCCCTGTGCTGCCAACAGCCCAATAGAGGGTGAAGATGGGGGCGTGGCCATCTCTTTAAGACTGGCAGGGGAGCCATGAGACGGGGGAGATGTAGAGGGCACCGCCAGATTCACGGCCACACCCTCTTCAGCATCAGCTACCAGATAAAACAGCGCAAGTCACAAAAAACGTCGTCATTCTGAAGGTTATTTCTCAAAAAGCCACGTTAAAAACCGTGTGAAAAAAAACTAAAGGGGCCGGATGTGGCCCCAGGGCCGTCAAATTCCCAGGTCTGTTTTAAAACCATCATTCCTGCTTATATTTCATCCATGATGTGAAATCACAGCATGAAATAGTAATCTAAAAACCTAAAGTCCTGGATTAATGACGTCATAAACCTCAGAGCCAAGATTCAATGTTCAAAACGTTCAGTCAGAATCAGTTCTCACCTGAAGAGGACGGACCGGGTTCGATCAGACCCACCTTAACCACCTGAAACATGTTTTAGAGCGATAGTTACTCTACAAACGAAACGTCTTACTTTAAATGTAAAGATTATATTTTTATTACTTACGCCAATAAAAGGGATAAACTTCTGATAAGAATCTTCATCTCTCCTGCGAGAAGAAAAGAAAAGACCAGTTTAAAGGATGAGAGAAACAAAATAATCATGATTTATTTTATTAGAATTGTGATAGAGAAAAAAAAAAAAAAAAAAAAAAAAAAAGTATATATATATATATATCCATCCATCCATCTATCCATCCATTATCTTCCGCTTTATCCTCTATTAGGGTCGCGGTGGGGTTCCCCATGCCCAACCAGGGGAGAACGTCTCGGACGCTGGGCAGATACACCCAGGACAGGGCGCCAATCCATCGCTGGGCACACACTCACTCACTCAAACACACTCTATATGGGGCAATTTGGAGAATTCAATTGACTTGATCCATGTTTTTGGACTGTGGAAGGAAACCGGAGAACCCGGAGAACCCGGAGGAAACCCACGCAGACACGGGGAAGACATAGAAACTCCACCAAGATGGGGATTCGAACCGGGAATCCCTAGTGCTGAGAGGAGAACATGCTAAACCACTAAGCCACCGTGCCGTATATATATATATATATCCATTCATTATCTCCCGCTTTATCCTCTATTAGGGTCACGGTGGGGGGGGGGGGGGTTCCCCATGCCATCCAGGGGAGAACGTCTTGGGCGCTGGGCAGATAGACCCAGAACAGGGCGCCAATCCATCGCTGGGCACACACTCACTCACACAGACACACTCTATATTCTATATGGGGCAATTTGGAGAACTCAATTGACTTAATCCATGTTTTTGGACTGTGGGAGGAAACCGGCGAACCCGGAGGAAACCCACGCGGACACGGGGAGAACATAGAAACTCCACCCAGATGGGGATTGGAACCCCAATAAATAAATAAAAATAAAATGAATCTAAAGACATGAGCGGCGCCCTTACGTCCTGTGTTTACAGGTCAGCATGGCCTCTGCGATGGGGAGCTGATGAGTGAGGGACGCCTCACTGATGTACTGCGCGATTCTCCCGGCCACGTCCAACGCGTCTGCCTGCGGAGGTTCCGACCGACTGAACAGTTCTCTCCATGCTCCGTCCATGAAGACTGAACTGTAGCGGTTGTCAAGGGCACCCAGGTGCTTAGCAACGGGGTGGGACCCTGCAGCAACACAAAAAACAAGAGAGAGAGAAACGAGAGAGAGAAATGATTGCTTTAAAGCAGCTGGTTGGACGGTCGTTCGGAGCTGAATCTCTCTCATGTGATCAATAAAAGCCTCAAACACACTGATCGGTTATCTGTTCGTCTCTCAGCAGCGCCGCAGAGGAGCGGCTTCACCGAATGATCAAATAAAAGTCGTTTTAAAGGCGAATTTAATGCCACAGATACAGATTTTAATTCCTGTTTTAAATCAGACCTGTTTGGATTTCCTGTGAAATCGTCCCGAAACGTCCGGCCTTCTGTCCCTCCGTCCGAACCTCCGACGTATTAAAATAATCTGATTTATTTTGTACATAAGCCCAAGACGGATGTACGATGTTGAAAAATGTTTAATAAAAAGAGCCGTTATTCATTCATTCATTATCTCCCGCTTTATCCTCTATTAGGGTCGCGGTGGGGTTCCCCATGCCCATCCAGGGGAGAACGTCTCGGGCGCTGGGCAGATAGACCCAGGACAGGACGCCAATCCATCGCTGGGCACACACTCACTCACACAGACACACTCTATATGGGGCAATTTGGAGAACTCAACTGACTTGATCCATGTTTTTGGACTGTGGGAGGAAACCGGAGAACCCGGAGGAAACCCACGCGGACACGGGGAGAACATGGAAACTCCACCCAGATGGGGATTCGAACCGGGAATCCCTAGCGCTGAGAGGCCAACGTGCTGACCACTAAGCCACCGTGCCGCCCAAAAAGAGCCGTTATAAAAAAAAAAATAAATAAAATAATCTGATTTCTTTTTTTTTTCCTCTTAATAAAGTTGAATTGTTCATCTCTGTGTTTAAGACGGCAGCTCCAGCGTGCGGGGTGTTACTTTGCATCTCTGTGCTGCTACGATATTCATTCATTCATTCATTATCTTCCGCTTTATCCTCTATTAGGGTCGCGGTGGGGTTCCCCATGCCCATCCAGGGGAGAACGTCTCGGGCGCTGGGCAGATAGACCCAGGACAGGGCGCCAATCTATCGCCGGGCACACACTCACACACTCAAACACACTCTATATGGGGCAATTTGGAGAATTAAATTTTCCTTGATCCATGTTTTTGGACTGTGGGAGGAAACCGGAGAACCCGGAGGAAACCCACGCGGACACGGGGAGAACATGGAAACTCCACCCAGATGGGGATTCGAACCGGGAATCCCTAGCGCTGAGAGGCCAACGTGCTGACCACTAAGCCACCGTGCTGCCCAAAAAGAGCCGTTATAAAAAATAAATAAATAAATAAATAAAATAATCAGATTTCTTTTTTTTTTTCCCTCTTATTAAGTTGAATTGTTTGTCTCTGTGTTTAGGACGGCAGCTCCAGAGATCATCCGCCTCTACACACCCGTCTGTTCCCACTATGCGCCTTAGCACCATGGGAGGTAGAGCCTTCGGTAGCTCTGCCCCTAGACTATGGAATGCTCTGCCTCCCGACTTAAGGAAATTGGACTCCATATCACAGTTTAAGTCGAGTCTCAAAACGTACCTTTTTAGAATTGCTTATAATCTCTGATTTTATTTCCTCTATCTTTTAATTTATTTTTTACTTAAATTTATTTTACTATGATTAGACTGATTGCTTTATTTATTATTGTTGTTTTTATTGTTTTTTCTTTGTAAGGTGACCTTGAGTGTCCAGAAAGGCGCCATCAAATAAAATGTATTATTATTATTATTATTAACGTTTCGGGCGCCGGGCAGATACACCCAGGACAGGGCGCCAATCTATCACTGGGCACACACTCACTCACACAAACATACTCTATATGGGGCAATTTGGAGAACTCACCTATAGGAACCACCAGGAAGCGCATGTGGTTCAGCCAATCAGACGTTTTATTTGCCAGCTGACTGACGAAGAACTGCAGGATGGCACCGAGGTAACTCTGAGCTCCCACCACTGCCACCTTCACGGGCCGCGGCATGGACGAGTTACAGTTACAGCTATAGAGAGAGAGAAGGGGGGGGGGGGGGTAGAGATTCAAATGTTAGTGACGGGATAGGACAGGCGTAAATCATCAGAGCTGGTCATGTGACTCACAACTTCTGAATGCGAGTGAGAACGGCGGCGAGAACGGCCTGGATCTCCGGGGACGAGCACGTACAGACCACTGGGTGCTTATGGAGCTGCAACTGCTCTGCTACGTACTGCACACACACACACACACACACACACACACACACACACACGCACGCACACGCACACACACAGACATGACATAGAAACAAGATAAATGTTTTTTTTTATATTGCAATATTTGATTCATTTCATTCCTGTAGGACTGTAAATAACTAAAATGAGAAAATCAGATTTTTATCTTCTATATTTAGATTTATAATTATTTAAAATTTGTTTAAATCTCTTTAATGACTGGATACCTTTTCACCCTCCTCTGTATCTGCTGCTGAGAATGTGAATTTCCCCCATTGTGGGACAAATAAAGGTTTATCTCATCTTATCTTATTTTATCTTATTTTATCTCTTAAAGTCCAGAACACATTTTTATTTCTTAGGTAATAAATCTGTTAATCTGTGGGGTGATGAAACAGGGGGCGGGATCTTGTGCCACTGTCAATCAAGCAGTTTGAATCAGTTTCCTTCATCAGTTTACTTTATTTAATTAAGATTTAAAGGCGGAGTATCAAGTGTGACATCACAGCTGTAGCGATCTGCTCATCTACAGGTCCGTAACACACACACACACACACACACACACACACACAAACACAAACACACACACATACCTGACCCTGCCAGTCAGTGCCGTTCACCATGATGAGGTTTTCGGGCAGAGCAGCATCCGACAACAAAATCTGATTCAGCTGATCGTACACAGCTTTCCTGAGGACCTACGAACACACACACACAATATAATAATACATAAATATGTACAAAATAACACACAAAAATAAGAAATACAGGCACGCACTTACACACACACACACACACACACACACACACACACACACACACACACAGAGAAACAGTGAGAGTGTGTGTTCTGTGAGTCAGAGCATTATTAATAATTCAGAGTGAATCAGAAGAACCTGATTAAACAATGCATAAAGGTTCTTTATTTAGCCAAACATTTCCTCCCATCCACATTCAGACAGAGGGAACACACACACACACACACACACACACACACACACACACACACACACACACAGTGTGTTGATGTTAAGGTCAGTGTTCGGTTCTGATTCACTCTGGTGGAGGATGAAGGATGGATTTTGGATGATGGAGGTTGCACCACAGCAGTTAGAGTCATCACCTCTTTTTATCTGAGTCACTGTTACTAACCAGCCTGTTCCAATAACTCCCAATACAACTGACCCACACACACACACACACACACACACACACACACACACACACACACACACACACACACAATACACGATGCACACATAACACACAGACCATATAACTAACTGCACACAGATCTCTGTATAATTATTAATTACCAATCAGTTGATTTGTCACCTGAACTTCTTTATAAACCACAAATGACCTATTTTTATTCACACAAAATCTGTGTGTGTGTGTGTGTGTGTGTGTGTGTGTGTGTGTGTGTGTGTGTGTGTTACCTGAGTACTGTGTCCCAATTCCGGTGACCTCTCGCTGTCTGAGCTGTTGGTTCGTTCACTTAATGGTTTGGAGAGCTGTCTCTCCTTCATTGGAGTGCTGCGTTTCTGACGGGGTGTGTGTGTTCCGTCCAACCTAAACACACACACACACACACACACACACACACACACACACAAAGAGAGAGAGAGAGAAAGAGAGCATATCCATAACTCCAACAACAAAACACTACAGGTCTGGCAATGTGTGTGTTGTATGCTGTTGTGTGTGTGTGTGTGTTGTATGTGTTGTGTGTGTGTGTGTGTGTGTGTGTGTGTGCAGACCTTGGAGAAGACATGGCCTGAACTTCACTCTTACTGCTCTTTAATGGAGTGCGAGGTTTTTCAGCCAGAGACACTGTAATGGATGGAGCCACCTCTGGATACGAATCATGATCAGCAACCTCCTACACACACACACACACACACACACACACACACACACACACACACACACACACACACACCTGTTAAGTGCTACAGTGAAACAAAGCAGTGGCAGTCACTGTGTGTGTGTGTGTGTGTGTGTGTGTGTGTGTATTCGTTCATTTGAGGAGCTCACCCCGGCATCGGTCTCATTCTGGGCCTCGTCCAGGTTGTGACTGCGTGAGTGCTTCATCTTGTCCGATGGGGGATGTTCTCCCTGCTGAAGAACCCGAGACGAAGATAAAAGAGAAACTCAAACTGCTGCTTTAGCACCGTGATGATGAAGTGGAATTAACGGCTGTGTCGTTAAAGATGATTTTTAATTTTGTAAAATACACATTCAGTATTCAGAACTTAGAGTCTGATATTTAAATGAAAAAAAAATCTAACTTTAAAGTTTTATTTACACCATCCTCACTTCCCTCTGCCACCAGGTTTCGATGTGTCCTCCTCCATTTCACACACACACACACACACACACACACACACACACACACTCCTACTCACAGGGCTGAACGGGTCTCTGGTCAGACTTCCTTTGCTGTTCAGGCTGCCGATTTCCGTCTGTGAGCTGGATTGTGACATTCCCTCGAAGAACGGCCTACACACACACACACACACACACACACACACACACACACACACACACACACACACCAGTGCAGATAATATAAGACAAATGCAGTGATAATGATGGTAAGTGTGTGTTGGTATTAGTGTATTAAACACCTCGGTGCTTATAGGGTTGTGCGCACACACACACACACACACACACACACACACACACACACACGTTGTGTAATGTATTTTACACCGATGGCATTCAGTCGGAAGGCGAAACCCGGCAGACGGCTTTGTTTGTGTTGGAGCCAATTCCGCCAGATTATCCAGATTATAAGTGACTGCATTACGGGGCTGATTACAGTGATTCTGTTAATGATGTGCTGTGTGTGTGTGTGTGTGTGTGTGTGTGTGTGTGTGTGTGTGTGTGTGTGTGTGTGAGTGCGTGCGCACATCGTCTTGTGCCAAAGACAACATGCACATTCCATCCAGCAGGGGGGCCTATCCCATCATCCGTCAGTGTCTGGCCGTTTCCCTGAATATTTCATGACTCGGTTTCTTTCATTTGTCTTGGGTTCTGCGTCTGAGCGTTCTCGCGCAGAACGGACCGCTCGCAGTGGAACATATTTAGGATATGAAAGGCTTAGGAGAAAACTGTAAACCTCTGTGATCAGCCGTCTGCGGATTTAACATCCGACGGGCGACGCTGAAAGCTTTACGTCCATCCTCCAAAAACTGGACATCATGTGATTTGAACACTAAATGTCCGAGACAGACCTGAATGAGTGCTGGGATAGACCCCAGAATCACTGTCAGCCTGACTGGGATAAGATTTTGTAATACTCATTCATTCATTATCTCCCGCTTTATCCTCTATTAGGGTCGCGGTGGGGTTCCCCATGCCCATCCAGGGGAGAACGTTTCGGGCGCTGGGCAGATAGACCCAGTACAGGGTGCCAATCCATCGCTGGACACACACTCACTCACACAGACACACTCTATATGGGGCAATTTGGAGAATTCAATCGACTTGATCCATGTTTTTGAGAGGAGAACGTGCTAAACCACTAAGCCCCCGTGCCACCCCCTATTTTGTAATACTGTATATTAAAATACATTTGTTTTTACAAATCGAGGCACGGAGGCTTAGTGGTTTAGCATGTTCTCCTCTCAGCGCTAGGGATTCCCGGTTCGAATCCCCATCTGGGTGGAGTTTCCATGTTCTCCCCGTGTCTGCGTGGGTTTCCTCCGGGTTCTCCGGTTTCCTCCCACAGTCCAAAAACATGGATCAAGTCAATTGAGTTCTCCAAATTGCCCCATGTAGAGTGTGTCTGTGTGAGTGAGAGTGTGCCCAGCGATGGATTGGCACCCTGTCCTGGGTGTATCTGCCCAGCGCCCGAGACGTTCTCCCCTGGATGGGCATGGGGAACCCCACCGCGACCCTAATAGAGGATAAAGCGGGAGATAATGAATGAATGAATGTTCGTGTGCACAGAGGGTGGTACCGGAGCGTGGGTTTGGGCGTGCTGAGGATGCTGTCCGTCTCCTCCATCTCAGGACCACTGTCACTGGGATTATACATCTCCAGACTATCGTAGAGCTCATCCAGGTCCTCCTCCACCTCCTGGATCTGCTCACGGGAGACATGTTCCAAGCCGAAGCCCACCTGCACACAGAGCGCACACACACACACACACACACACACGTCACAGTCGTCATCGGAGTGGCGCGGCGCGAGCGTGGAACAGGCGCGAGGAGGCGAGAACGTGTCAGCGATCAAATGAGGAACAGAGTCAGAGCGCCGTTGATGAAAGTACCAGTTTGTCAAAACAAATGTGAGGAAGCGAGTGGGCGGAGGTGGAGGAGAGGCGCGCCAAAATAAGATGCTTCACTACGGAGGCGCATTATTATAGTTACACGGGAGCCGTCTAAAGCTTGGACACGCCCCCTTTTTGCTCCACTCACGGTCCACTTTAAAATCAGTTGACGTTCACGTTCAGCTCTAATGCTGCGGCAGCGTTTACCTCGTCTGAGACTTTAAACCTCTTCAGCAGCGCCACAAACTTCTGCTTAATGTTGGGTTGCTGCGGAAAGAGAGAAGAGACAGTGATTTAAACTATGCACACACACACACACACACACACACACACACACACACACACACACACTGCATGAAAAGTTCACAGATCTGGAGTGTCAACCATCAACCCTCTCATCAGCGGAACACTGAATAAAATAAGATTCAAATATAAAACTTAATACCACACTGAACCCCACTGAGCCCCACACTGAGCCCCACAGACCCCCACACACACACCACCACACTGAACCCCACAGACCCCCACACTGAGCCCGATACTGAACCCCACAGACCCCACACTGAGCCCTTCAGACCAACACACTGAACCCCACAGACCACACACTGAGCCCTTCAGACCAACACACTGAACCCCACAGACCCCACACTGAGCCCCATACTGAGCCCTTCAGACCAACACACTGAACCCCACAGACCCCCACACTGAGCCCCATAGACCACCACACTGAACCCCACAGACCAACACACTGAGCCCTTCAGACCAACACACTGAACCCCACAGACCCCACACTGAGCCCCATACTGAGCCCTTCAGACCAACACACTGAACCCCACAGACCCCCACACTGAACCCCACAGACCCCACACTGAGCCCCATAGACCACCACACTGAACCCCACAGACCAACACACTGAACCCCACAGACCCCACACTGAGCCCCACAGACCCCCACACTGAGCCCCATAAACCCCCACACTGAGCCCCACAGACCACACACTGAACCCCACTGAGCCCCATACTGAACCCCACAGACCACACACTGAACCCCATAGACCACACACTGAACCCCACTGAGCCCAATACTGAACCCCACAGACCACCACACTGAACCCCACTGAGCCCCACACTGAACCCCACAGACCCCCACACTGAGCCCCATAGACCACCACACTGAGCCCCATAGACCACACACTGAGCCCCATAGACCACCACACTGAACCCCACAGACCCCCACACTGAGCCCCATAGACCACCACACTGAGCCCCATAGACCACCACACTGAGCCCCATAGACCACACACTGAGCCCCATAGACCACCACACTGAACCCCACAGACCACACACTGAGCCCCATAGACCACACACTGAGCCCCATAGAACACCACACTGAGCCCCATAGACCACACACTGAACCCCACTGAGCCCCATACTGAACCCCACAGACCACACACTGAACCCCACAGACCCCACACTGAGCCCCATACTGAACCCCACACTGAGCCCCATACTGAACCCCACACTGAGCCCCATAGACCACACACTGAACCCCAGATATAATATACAGCTTGACAATTATGTTCAGTCAGACCAGTCATATTGCTGGTTTTGCAGGGTGTGTGTGTGTTTTTTTTTTTTTTTTGTGTGTGTGTGTGTGTGTGTGTGTGTGTGTGTCCGTTAAATGCAGTTTAGTAAACCCATTTATATCTATTAGAAGTGATAAAGCAGGCCATAAAAAGGAATGCATTATTCTGACAACATGAGCGATAATAAAAGATGCTTCTGGTTGTGTGTGTGTGTGTGTATGTGTGTGTGTGTGTGTGTGTGTGTGTGTGTGCGCGTGTGTGTGTATACACTATTTGACTATATAGTATTAAAGCATTTGAAGTCGAGTCTCCCTCTGCAAATGTAACGGCTCCCATCTGAAAGTCTTTTCTGATTTTTGAACTGTTTGCTGGAATTCACACAGAGGTCATATGAGGTCAGCCACTGATGACACACACACACACACACACACACACACACAGACGGACGGACGGACGGATGGACACACACACACACACACACACACACACACACACACACACACACACACACACACACACACACACACACACACACACACAGGATTTGGATATTACTCTGGTGATGGCGGCGCTGGACGTGAGTTTACGGCGAGGTTTCTTTTTTCTCACTTCGTCATCTTCATCATACAGATACTGCAACACAGGACACAAACCCTTCAGATATACACACGTACACATCAGTTCTTAAAAGGTCATGACACAAACACACACACACACACACACACACACACACACACAGTTTGTGATTCTACATGTCTGTTACCTCCCTCTTCCTCTCTTTTCACTTCCTAATGTTCCTAATTATCAACACACTGACAGGTTTGATTTCCGTTTCCTCTACCAGCACACACACACACACACACACACACACACACACACACACACACACACACACACACACACACACACTCTTTACCTGGCCATGAACTGGGTCGTCACTCCCTTCCTGTTCTGATGAGTAGCTCTCCTCCTCTTCCTCAGAGTAGTTGTCGATATCTGGAGAACGATCTGATGAACAAACACAAATCAGAGCAGCTTCAGTTCCTCGTGTTTAAAGCCCTCAACAAAATCCAGTTCCCGTTTGTTCTCCACCCGAAAGGACACGCCGCGGTGAAGGGACAGTCACATTTAGAGACATTTCAGTGAATCAGCCCTCGAAGACTGAGGCCACGATTTGGAACCCGTTCTAACAGGAGCAACAGGAGAACATAAAACCAAACGCCTTCAAGAACTCATGGGGTGGTAGCTCAGTGGTCAGGGTGTTGGGCTATCAATCTGAAGGTTCATTCATTCATTATCTCCCGCTTTATCCTCTATTAGGGTCGCGGTGGGGTTCCCCATGCCCATCCAGGGGAGAACGTCTCGGGCGCTGGGCAGATACACCCAGGACAGGGCGCCAATCCATCGCTGGGCACACACTCACTCACACAGACACACTCTATATGGGGCAATTTTGAGAATTCAATTGACTTGATCCATGTTTTTGGACTGTGGGAGGAAACCGGAGAACCCGGAGGAAACCCACGCGGACACGGGGAGAACGTGGAAACTCCACCCAGATGGGGATTCGAACTGGGAATCCCTAGCGCTGAGAGGCGAACGTGCTAACCACTAAGCCTCCGTGCCGCCCACCAATCTGAAGGTTGGGGGTTCAAATACCAGGTCCACTGAAGTTACCAATGTGGGTCCTTGAGCAAGACCCTTAACCCTCATTGCTCCAGGGGTGTTGTGATGAACCCTGTGTTCACCTTGTAAGTCGCTTTGGATAAAATCGTCCAATTAATGACCAAATGTAAATGTAATGTAAACTCATTATGAGAACTGTTCCACCAACAAGAACCTTTCATATTTGCAGTGGCAGCAGGAGTTAGGCAGCTCAGCCTCGTCAAACACCTTTGGAATGAATTAGAATGTAGACTGTGAGTGAGAGCCATCAGTATCTCATTTCACAAAACGCACTCCTAGATGAACGGGCATCCAGTTCAAGTCCCTCAGAATAACGTTCTAAGAACCAGTTTCTGCAGCACGGAGGGAAAGACACGGCTTCCTCCTCCACGGGTTCTAAGAACTATGAAGAAGTTCCTCGAGTCTGAACGTGTGGTTTTAACTGAACAACCTCCACCCTGTTGTCGTGGTGAAGTGCGCACAGCTGGTTGGTCTCTGTGATCTCAGCGGCTCCCTCACCGTTCATCTTGGCTTTGGGCCCCTCGTGGTCGATCGGCTGGCTCGAGAGGGAGTACACGCGCACCTCCGCCACGGGAACCGACGCGTCCTTCAGCTGGCTGTGCAAACCCAGGACCTGCGCCCCCTCCGTGGGATGCTGCATCACCTGAGGCACATGGGATTAAGGTTAAAGACACGTGAGGAAGGCGGAATGAGAAGGTTTTAACACGCAACACAACACAGACAGCTAAATCGTCCCGGCCCACGTCTCCTGTTTTCAACCGGGCCACATGCTGCATGAAGTAGCTCTCCACTTTTGGTGCTTTTCATCCATGGTTCTGCTGGAGCAATGCAGCTATGACGATTATTGGCTGGAACTTGGGTTCCTATTGCGCTGGTCGTCCTGCAGGACGTCCTCAATGGACTTCTATAGTTTCCAATTGTTAAATACGGGTCACCACACGATTGGTACATGGCTGTCCTAGGCTGATGATGCTGCCCACCCCCTCAAGGAGGATGAGTGCGCCACTGAGCCTTGGTCCTCACAAGGTTTCTTCATAAAAAAAATAAATAAATAATAATAATAATAATAATTAGGGCTGTATTCAACAAAGAATTTTCATAGTCGAATCTGATTCGTCAGATTTTCCCCTATAGTCGACTGATAATCGAATCCGTTACAATTTCACCACAAGATGGCGCTATAAGCGTGGTTTTTAAAAAATATATTTTTTTTATATATTTTACTTGTTTTTCTAGAGCACCGTAAATGGGATCCCCGTTCTGGACTTTTTTTCACTTCAAAGGAAAAACCTAAAAAAAAAACTAAAAATTTAAAAATTAGGATGATTTTATTTGACAAAAGGCTATATATATAACGAAAACAAAGACATTTCATGTAAAAAACTAATGCTTAGCAGCAGCCATGGGCGCCCCCGTGTGGTCAAAATGGTACATTCGACTATGAGGTTCATAGTCGACGACGGTTCTCCGAATCGAATCGTCGAATCAGCGAATATTGCAGCTCACCCCTAATAATAATAATAAATAAATTTGATTGTGCTTTGGGGGTTTCAGGCTTATAATTCTGTAAAGAAGCTTTGTGACAATGTTCTATTATTTAAAAAAAAGCACTCTTGGAGTTGTTTAGGGTGTCGAGCTAACATTCTGAAGGTTGGGAGGTTCTCCCAAGGCTCCCATGTGGAAGATGTCAGTGTTGCCCATCATTTCGGTGGAACTTCTACAACGACAGAAGACCTCAACCTCAAAAACCTCAAAAACACACTGCAGTAGAAGGCGGGACAAACCTCGGCCATGTTGATGAGACCCAGTGCGAGCGTCTTGTAGCCCAGGATGGTTCGGTTCTTATAGCGCTTCCTCCTCTGCAGCATGATCTGAAGCTTGTTGGCGTCGCGCTTCAGGAAGTGAGGATACTGCAGACGAGAGGAACGGCATTAATTAATTAATTATATACCCATCAGCTGAGGGCACTTTGTCACCCAGGAGAGGGCGCCAATATATCACTGGACATGCACACACACACACACACTATATAGGGGCAATTTAGAGCAGCCAATTCACCTTGAACCCATGTTTTTGGACTGTGGGAGGAATTCAGAGAACCTGGAGGAAACCCACATGGACACGAGGAGAACATGGGCACAAGGGATTCGAACCTGGATCCCCAACACCCTGACGCTTTATCCTATATTAGGGTCGCGGGGGGGGGGGGGGGGGGGGGGGGGTTCCCCATGCCCATCCAGGGGAGAACGTTCCGGGCGCTGGGCAGATAGACCCAGGACAGAACGGCAATCTATCACTGGGCACACACTCACTCACTCTATATGGGGCAATTTGGAGAACTCAATTGACTTGATCCATGTTTTTGGACTGTGGGAGGAAACCGGAGAACCCGGCGGAAACCCACGCGGACACGGGGAGGACATGGAAACTCCACCCAGATGGGGATTCGAACCGGGAATCCCTGGGTATTCATTCATTCATTATCTCCCGCTTTATCCTCTATTAGGGTCGCGGAGGGGGTTCCGCATGCCCATCCAGGGGAGAACGTCTCGGGCGCTGGGCAGATAGACCCAGGACAGGGCGCCAATCTATCGCTGGGCACACACTCACTCACACAGACACACTCTATATGGGGCAATTTGGAGAACTCAATTGACTTGATCCATGTTTTTGGACTGTGGGAGGAAACCGGAGAACCCGGAGGAAACCCACGCAGACACGGGGAGGACATGGAAACTCCACCCAGATGGGGATTCGAACCGGGAATCCCTGGGTATAGTTTTTCTAAACAAAATATTTCCTTAAAAATTCGGATCCGTGTGAGAACCCACAAAATGCCACCAGAGAACAACGTTACCCTGATAACCGAGGAGGAACGAGGTCCGGTACCTGAAGGGAGAACGTGAGCTGCAGGTCCGTCTCGGTCAGTCCCGCTGAGGACAGTAAGATCTCGTTGGAGCGCAGAATTCGCTTCGACCCCTGGTTAACAACGAGGACACAGTGAAGAGACAGAGACACTGAGTGAAGGAATGAATTTAAGCATGACATTCACACGTCTGATCACAGAACAGCCCCATTAGCACCTCCTTCAGAGGAGAACAGAGGAGAACAGAGGAGGAACGGCGCAGAGCGAGGGTACACATGCACAGAACACAGGGACAAGCATTTAGGAACCCAAAGGTCAGATTACATAAGCCGTGTTGACTCTCCGCTCGGTGGCTGGTCCATTATACAGATTCTCGGGACACAGAACGGAACACGGAACACGGAGACATGTGGCGGAACACGGAGAGGACGTGGCGGAACATGTCCAGTCGATAGTTTTTTTATTTGTTAAATATCTGTACAGGCACGGTGGCTTAGTGGTTTAGCACGTTCTCCTCTCAGCGCTGGGGATTCCCGCTTCGAATCCCCATCTGGGTGGAGTTTCCATGTTCTCCCCGTGTCTGCGTGGGTTTCCTCCGGGTTCTCCGGTTTCCTCCCACAGTCCAAAAACATGGATCAAGGTCAACTGAATTCTCCAAATTGCCCCACATAGAATGTGTCTGTGTGAGTGAGTGTGTGCCCAGCGATGGATTGGCGCCCTGTCCTGGGTCTATCTGCCCAGCGCCTGAGACGTTCTCCCCTGGATGGGCATGGGGAACCCCACCGCGACCCTAATAGAGGATAAAGCGGGAGATAATGGATGGATAAATGAATATCTGTATTAGGGGTGAGCTGCAATATTCGCTGATTCGACGATTCGATTCGGAGAACCGTAGTCGACTATGAACCTCATAGTCGAATGTACCATTTTGACCACATGGGGGCGCCCATGGCTGCTGCTAAGCATTAGTTTTTACATGGAATGTCTTTGTTTTCGTTATATATATATAGCCTTTTGTCAAATAAAACTCATTGATCTGAGTGTTTTAGGTTTTTCCTTTGAAGTGGAAAAAAGTCCAGAACGGGGATCCCATTTACGGTGCTCTAGAAAAACAAGTAAAAACAAGTTTTTTAAAAACCACACTTATAGCGCCATCTTGTGGTGAAATTTTAACTGATTCGACTATCAGTCGACTATAGGGGAAATCTGACGAATCAGATTCGACGATGAAAATCCTTAGTTGAAGACACCCCTAATCTGTAGATTGCTGCCTGGCCGCACAAGAAGGACGAGTCCCCCACTGAGTCTTGGTCCTCACAAGGTTTCGTCCTTAAATAACAACATAAAAGGGAGTTTTTTCTTGCCACTGTCGCTTCGGCTGGCTCTTTAGGGATTTAAAGGCTTTTCATTCTGTAAAGCTGCTTTGTGACGATGTACTGATGTAAAAAGCGCGACATAAATAAAGAACTTGAATGCATCATGGGTACCTGGAGCTTGACTGCGATCACCACAGAGGTCAAGTCTTTATCCAGCTCCTTCAGCATCACCAGCTTCTTCAGGGTCAGATTAAAGAGTCTGGAACAAAGAGACACAGCGCAGTCCGTAAGCAGGTGGAACAGAACCGGAGAGGTTCCTCACTGATGGAGAACCCTCTCGAGTGAAAACAAAGACCGACTAAAGAGCAGGAGCCTCGTTCACGGTTTTATTTCAGGTCTTTCGGTTCAACGTTCAGCGACCTCATCCACATCACAGACGTCCCGACGTCGCATCATGGGCCGACAAAACGGGGCCTACCAAGTAAGCTGCTACAGTTTCCACGGTTACGGCACTTCTGAGAAGCTTTGGGTAGCAAACCGAAGAACGTCATGTTCACATTTTTAATTAGGATGACTAAAGGGAGCCCGAACGCGAATCCAGCTCCGACGCACGAGGAGGACGCAACAGTCGTCTGCAGTCGAGGTCGTTAGGGTTCCGTCATACATGTAATTACGTGAGGAGCTTATACACAGACGTACACAGGTTAATGTGTACAGTTTAACACACACACACACACACACACACACACGTATGTATGTTCAGAAGTACGTGTGTGTGTGTGTGTGTGTGTATATGTCTTTCCATTAATGACACATCCACCCACCCACATTTCTGTGCTTCCTGTGTGCCATGTGATTCCAACATGCCTATAACGCGTTCCCACGCACCTTCGTGTACATGAGCTCACACAAGCCCACGATTGGTTAGGTGATGATTGGCAGAGGACTAAATACCACCGAGTTCCAGCCATCAGGAATCAAACCGGCGATCTCAGAACAAACGGGCGAAGGCTTGTGTGATGTGTTCAGGGCTTTGGAGGAAGCATTTCAGTGTGTACTCTGGTGATTCCAGGTCCCCCCCCACCTGCCACCCCCACCTGCCCCCCCGCCCCCCTCAGAGTGAACGCATGAGAGAAAAGCATCAAAAGCTCATAAACTGGCTGCTTCTGGATCAGGTCAAGCCGTCAGATCAAAAGGAGAGAGGAGGCTTATCTTTTATTCCAGCAGGTGAATACAGAGCGGTGGAGAGGTCTGACTGACTGAAGAGAGAGAGAGAGAGAGAGAGAGAGAGAGAGAGAGACACAGAGAGAGAGAGAGACAGAGAGAGAGAGAGAGAGAGACACAGAGAGAGAGAGAGACAGAGAGAGAGAGAGAGAGACACAGAGAGAGAGAGACAGAGAGAGAGAGAGAGATCTGACTGACTGAAGAGAGAGAGAGAGAGAGAGAGAGAGAGAGAGAGACACAGAGAGAGAGAGACAGAGAGAGAGAGAGAGAGAGACACAGAGAGAGAGAGAGACAGAGAGAGAGAGAGAGAGAGAGACACAGAGAGAGAGAGAGAGAGAGAGAGAGAGAGAGAGAGAGAGAGAGAGAGAGAGAGAGACACAGAGAGAGAGAGATCTGACTGACTGAACCTCAGAGAGAGAGAGAGAGAGAGAGACACAGAGAGAGAGAGAGACAGAGAGAGAGAGAGAGAGAGAGAGAGAGAGAGAGAGACAGACAGAGAGAGATCTGACTGACTGAACCTCAGAGAGAGAGAGAGAGAGAGAGAGAGAGAGGGAGAGAGAGAGAGAGACAGAGAGAGAGAGAGACAGAGAGAGAGAGAGATCTGACTGACTGAACCTCAGAGAGAGAGAGAGAGAGAGAGAGGGTGAGAGAGAGAGAGAGAGAGACAGAGAGAGAGAGACAGAGAGAGAGACAGACAGAGAGAGAGAGAGACAGAGAGAGAGAGACAGAGAGAGAGAGAGATCTGACTGACTGAACCTCAGAGAGAGAGAGAGAGAGAGGGTGAGAGAGAGAGAGAGAGGGTGAGAGAGAGAGACAGAGAGAGAGAGAGACAGAGAGAGAGAGATCTGACTGACTGAACCTCAGAGAGAGAGAGAGAGAGAGAGAGAGAGGGTTAGGGCTAGAGAGAGAGAGAGAGAGACAGAGAGGTCTGACTGAACCTCAGAGAGAGAGAGAGAGAGAGAAAGGGTTAGGGTTAGAAAGAGACAGAGAGAGACAGAGAGAGCGAGCAAGAGAGACAGAGAGAGCGAGACAGAGAGAGAGAGACAGAGAGAGCGAGCAAGAGAGAGAGAGAGAGACAGAGAGAGCGAGAGAGAGAGAGAGAGGGTTAGAGAGAGCGAGAGAGAGAGACAGAGAGAAAGAGAGAGGGTTAGGGTTAGAGAGAGAGAGAGAGAGGATGGAGGAAAGGAGCAGAGAACATAGATGATGTTAGAACGTCATCCTGCTGACGGTTTGGTTTGGTTCTGTGGTTCTAATGCCACTTCAGCTCGTATTTGGTCGTTTGTGGTAAACACTTGGTTACATCATGTTTAAATGGGGAGGAGATTAAATTAGGTGTTTCAATCCTGCTGACGGACAGCAAACAAATCTAATAATGTAAATCATCTGACGCAAAAAAAAATGTTTTCCGAAAACAACGAGAAACAAAACAATAAAATCCCTCGGCGACCTTCTCAAGGTCACGCGTGATCGGCTGTGGAACGGAGGAGGCTGCAGCCGTGGAAAAAAAAAAAAAAAAAAATTAATAAATAAAAAAAAAAATAAAAAAAGGAATTTGTCGAACTGCATCATGTCTTCATCCAGAGAAGGTTGAACGTCCCCGCAGGTACGCGAGTGTGTGACTGGAATATATAAAGCGCCAGCACATTACTGCATGGCGTGTCAGTGGTGTGTGTGTGTGTGTGTGGGGGGGGGGGGGTTGTTACAGAGACACATTGGGAACAGGTGGTGTGAGGGCAGCAATTTCGCAGCCGAGAGGAACAGCATCTTCACAAACACTTCAGCTGTTAAATCTACCATCACACACACACACACACACACACACACACACACACACACACACACACACACACACACACACACACACACACACACACAGCCTTATTAATCCTCCACCCAAAGCTGCTGTCTGACTGAAATTCATTCTGCTCTCTGTCTGCGTTCCTCATTAACGACACACTCATCTGAGGATCAGAAACCCGACCGCCGACGGGAGGCGGGGAAATAAATATATCCAATTAATCCGAGTTATCACCTCCATTTAATTTAAATATGAACATCAGGGGGGGTATAAAGTCTGTGTATAAAGCGTGGCGGTTATAAAGTCTATAGAATTCATAGATAGTCCCTAACTTAATGTACGTTGAGAACATTATGTCCTTATGGGCGTAAATTGCTAAAAAAAACAAATTATAAAAAGGGTAGTTTCAGTCCTTAAATCTGATTGGCTGAGCCATTTGTCCAGCGGTGACATCATAAACAATAACACACTGTGCATTATTGTGAATAAATCACAGGATAGAGGTTTAACACTACTCCACTATTAATGCCTCTTTCCTGTGATTTATTGAGAATAATGCAGTGCTTCTCAAATAGTGGGGCACGCCCCCCTGGGGGGGGGGTGCAGTGCGGTGCCTGGGGGGGCGCATAACAAGATATCACAGTGCAAGTGATATTAAGTGTACTGAACAAACTCTCGAGATACAACATGGAGAAATATTTAACAGGGACGGTGGAGATAGACGAAGATAACGAGAGCAACAAAAGTCAAGCGAAAGCTAAATGTCGAAGCGAACGTAGTGCCTGGCTTCACTGTAACTGTAACTTCACTGTAACTGAGGTGGGAGACGAAGGAAGACCGGCGTGTCTGCTGCAACATTTTTGTTTCGTAGGTTAAAGTGTTAATAAATTGTGCTCCAGAATTAATATTGCTGACGAATTTGAATTTATTATTATTTATTGATTTTATTTAATTTCATTTTTCAGTATCAAATGCCAGTCGGTTCAAAAATGTTTCGCGTTTAAATAAGGTTTTCATTCGTTTCTGTTACAAACTAAAAAACAAAGTTAATAAAATGATTCTTTGTTCTATTTCTTTCCTTTTTGTTTTCTTTTGGAGACATTGTTATAAAAGAGGTGCACTTATAACAAATTTAAAGACAAATGATACGGGGGGGGGGGGGGGGGGGGGGGGGGGGGGGGGGGGGGGGGGCCAATATGTTTTCTTCTTCCTAGGGGGGGCTTAACAGAAAATAATTGAGAATCACTGGAATAATGGCATGCGCTCTCGAACCGCGATGCTTTATTAAACAATCATATAACTGAAAAGTACATTTACATTTAGTGGTTTAGCCGACGCTTTTATCCAAAGCGACTTACAAATGAGAACACCACAAGTCAGAAGCCATGGAGAAAACCAACTATACTGTAAATTCATCAAACCTGATTGTTATTCGATGCTGCGCCCCCCCCCCCCCTTTTTTTTATTTTCTTTTTATTTTATTTTTTTTTTTACAACAGGCAATTGTTAAATAGATGCGTCTTCAGTAGTTTCTTAAAACTGTTTAGTGATTCTGCCGTACGGACAGAGTTGGGAAGATCGTTCCACCATGTTGCAGTGGAGAACGCCACGGAGTGAGAATCAGCTCCTCGGTGAGGTGGAACCACCAGGGGGCGATCATCACCGGAGCGAAGGGAACGAGTCGGAGTGTATTTTGAAAAGATAGAGTGAAGGTAGGAGGAGGAAGATCCAGAAATGGTTCTGTAATGGTTCTTTTTATGTGTTACCAAAGTAACACGCTCACACCGTCTCTCCATTGGCGTCCAGTAGTTGTCTGCAACCGGTACAAGGTTTTGACTCTGACCTACAGGACACACGCCCCCTGGTGCTTCAACCTCGCCCGTCCACCCTCCTCCCTCTCTCTCACTTGCACTTATCAGTTAATCTGGACCCTGAGGTGAGAGGAATGAAAACAATGCACCTCGCTGATCATTCCGCAGTTCCAGAGGTTTCTCCTCTCACCTCTTGCTCATCACTGTGGGTATAAGAGGCGTCTGCTGAGGACCCAAACGTCTCGGGTGTGGTACGATTGTTGGCGACAGAGGGGCTGATCGGGGTATTTTTGTATTCTGAGTCTGGAGCGCGTTATAATGCTTCGATAAATCAGAAGCAGTCAGTGAAAGTGAAAATGTGAACTGAAGCCCCTTTATATAAGAGAAGCGAGCGAGAGCCGCCCCGTCAGACAGGTTAGAGCGGACAGGAACTCCGATACCACGACTGCACTGTGATAAGCATCTCAGAAATGCACCCGCACATTCAGCCGGGGCAGATGGGCTGGAACAGAAGAAGCTCAATCCCTTATTTGTGCAGATGTCTCTGTGTTATCATAATAATTCATTCATTCATTAACTCCCGCTTTATCCTCTATTAGGGTCACGGGAGGAGGGGGGGGGTCCACATGCCCATCCAGGGGAGAACGTTTTGGGCGCTGGGCAGATAGACCCAGGACAGGGCGCCAATCCATCGTTGGGCACACACTCACTCACACAGACACACTCTATATGGGGCAATTTTTGAGAATTCAATTGACTTGATCCATGTTTTTGGACTGTGGGAGGAAAGCGGAGAACCCGGAGGAAACCCACGCGGACACGGGGAGAACATGGAAACTCCACCAAGATGGGGATTCGAACCGGGAATCCCTAGCGCTGAGAGGAGAACATGCTAAACCACTAAGCCACCGTGCCACCCAGTTGTAATAATAATAATAATAATAATAATGAGATTTAGGGCGGCACGGTGGCTTAGTGGTTTAGCACGTTCTCCTCTCAGCACTAGGGATTCCCGGTTCGAATCCCCATCTGGGTGGAGTTTCCATGTTCTCCCCGTGTCCGCGTAGGTTTCCTCCGGGTTCTCCGGTTTCCTCCCACAGTCCAAAAACATGGATCAAGTCAATTGAGTTCTCGAAATTGCCCCATATAGAGTGTGTCTGTGTGAGTGAGTGTGTGCCCAGCGATGGATTGGCACCCTGTCCTGGGTCTATCTGCCCAGCGCCCGAGACGTTCTCCCCTGGATGGGCATGAGGAACCCCACCGCGACCCTAATAGAGGATAAAGCGGGAGATAATGAATGAAAAATAATGAGATTTAGAGCCTTTTACAAACCTACAGTAAGGATGCTGTCCATCGCCCTCGAGAACAATTAGAAGAATGTTAAAAAGTTCTAAGTTTGATTTTCAAGGAAGGCAGTCATACGTCATGTCACACGCGTCAGGTTATGGATTTATCCATCCAAAGACACATGGAGGTGCTTGGTGGACAGTAAACTGTAACCCAGGGCACAAAACAGAGGGCTGAGTCGGGCTCGTCCCTGCACGTCCTACACAAGTCCTGCATATCTGCACATGGGCAGCAAATGGGTGCAGCATCTGTCCTTAAACTGCCTCTTAAAAAGAGCTGATGCACGAGAAACACACACACACACACACACACACAGACACACACACACACACACACACACACAGTGTGGATATAAAAAGTCCACACGTTGTCGCTAAAATACCAGGGTGTTGTGATGTAATAAAATTAGACCGCGATCCATCATTTTAAATTTAGGTCCAGCATTGACGTGACCCAGAATCTGAACAATTCACCTGCAAAACAAGGAACATTCTTCAAAGGGGCGAACAAAAAAAAAATGAAATAAATAAAATAAAAAAAAATAATAAAATAAATTATATATATATATATATATATATATATATATATATATATATATATATATATATATATATATATATATTCATTCATTCATTCATTCATTATCTCCCGCTTTATCCTCTATTAGGGTCGCGGGGGGGGGTTCCCCATGCCCATCCAGGGGACAACGTCTCGGGCGCTGGGCAGATACACCCAGGACAGGGCGCCAATCCATCGCTGGGCACACACTCACTTTTTTTGAGAATTCAATTGACTTGATCCATGTTTTTGGACTGTGGGAGGAAACCGGAGAACCCGGAGGAAACCCACGCAGACACAGGGAGAACATGGAAACTCCACCCAGATGGGGATTCGAACTGGGAATCCCCAGCGCTGAGAGGCGAACGTGCTAAACCACTAAACCACCGTGCCGCCTATATATATATATTTATATTTATTAAAATAATGCTGATGATGCTGGAGTTGTGAAAGCGCCTCAGCAGTTCGGACGGCGCAGACTCCCAGCACTCCTCAGATCACCTCGCAGGTCTGACGTTGGTCTCAGGTCGGCCCGGTCGATACGGGAAACGTGATCGAGAGAGGAGAGAGACAGTGATGCATGAGAGCTGTGTGTGTGTGTGTGTGTGTGTGTGTGTGTGTGTGTGTTAAAATAAAGTCCACTAAAAAGTGCAGGCTGGCGGTACCCACTGCAGAATGGGGGGGGGGTGCGTTTCCGTTCTCATGCCCATCTCCAGGGTCCCGGTTCCCCGTATCGGCGAGTTCAGCAGAACCACGAGACGGAAAGCATGACGGCATTATTTATAGACTCGGAGCGCAGAATTAATTTGCTCTTTATGGGTCTTGACTCGAGCGCACTGATGGATCACGCGGAACCCACGCTCGATAAGTTCTCCAGCTCTGGCGCAGTTACGGTGAACGGCCTCCCCCCCCCCCCCCCCCCTCTGCTTTAGGGTTCGGCAGTGAAGGCAAAACGATCGGCTGTAACTGATCCCAGGTCCTCAGAGAGCGGGCAGCAAGGTCACAGCGGGTCAGCCATTCAGAGCCTTCAGAACGAATACATCACCCCCATCTGCGACTTCGGCCGGTGGCTTAGTGGTTTGGCATGTTCTCCTCTCAGCGCTAGGGATTCCCCGGTTCGGATCCCCATCTGGGTGGAGTTTCCATGTTCTCCCCGTGTCCGCGTGGGGTTTCCTCCGGGTTCTCCGGTTTCCTCCCACAGTCCAGAAACATGGATCAAGGTCAATTGAGTTCTCCAAATTGCCCCATATAGAGTGTGTTTGGTTGTGTGAGTGAGTGTGTGCCCAGCGATAGGTTGGCGTCCTGTCCTGGGTGTATCTGCCCAGCGCCCGAAACGTTCTCCCCTGGATGGGCATGGGGGAACCCCCCCCCCCCCCCCCCGCGACCCTAATATAGGATAAAGTAGAAGATAATGGATGGATGGATTTGCATGGACGATCGGGTTCTAAAAAAAAGGTCACGCAAAGTTGAGACCAACTCAAACATGCGAGGGGGGAACGTGTGTTCGTGACGCCCAGCCGCACGGTGAGCGTCCGTGTTCAGGTCTCAGCGTTTTCAGGTCTGACCGGAACAACTGGTCAGTTTTAATAGGGGTGTGTGTGTGTGTGTGGGGGGGGGGGGTGACTCCTCACTGCTTATGCAACTTATGGCATTTACATACTGCCTCTCCTCCAAGATAAGGTGTGTGTGTGTGGGGGGGGGGGGCAATCAGGACAGAAGCTTGCCCTCTCCCCTGTGCATTTATCTTCAGGTCCCCGTGTTCGGTTTCACTTTAACAGCGAAATGTATGAGAGCACTGCCTTCCATCCCCATCTCCGAGTCAAAGCAAAGCAGGGGACATGGGAAGGGAAGTCTCGGTCGTCCCCGCAGGGCAAATCATTCCCTCAAGGGGCGACATTAAACACTGCGACCGTGCGAGGGGCCGAACCCAAAGACATGACGTCATTCCAAAAGGAAAGCGCCTCAAGATCTGTTTACAGCAGATTTGTTTTTGAACCCTCCATGGACGTCATGTGGACGAGGCGAGGACAGTCCAGAGACAAACTCTTGGGGACCTGGGGCGAAAGAAAATGGTCGTGCAGTCGGACATCGGTGCTGCGCATTGTTCACGTTTAAACGCCTTCACGTGTGCGCCTTAAACGCCCGAGCAACGTCTCCCTCCACTGCAGAATCATTCATCGTAATTTATTCACAGGAAAGCTGACGGCTGTGTGTGTGTGTGTGTGTGTGTGTGTGTGAGGGGGGGGTCTTGTAAGGTGCATGCAGGCAAGGTGTGTGTGCAGTGAGATTAAGATGCTGCTCACACAAACTCAGACAATGAGGCAACCAGACGGAGTCGCATCTGAGGGACCGACTATACAGAGCAACACACACACACACACACACACACACACACACACACACACACACACACACACAGCATTGAAAGCAGCTTCATTAGTATGCATGCTGGCTTTACTCCTCCCAGCCTCCTCACATAAATGGCTCTTTCTCGCATCCCATCTTTATTTAGAGGCTCCATCGATCCGTCCACCTCGCCGCCTCTCGTATATCACCTCGTCCGGCCGGCGGCGGATCAGAAACACTCACATGTGTGCACACACACGTGCACACACACATGTCCAGCAGCAGCGCGCCTATCGACTCTCCATTAGACGTGCACCGTCACAAATCCAAGCAGACAGGCGAACAAACGGGGACGCCTCGCGTCGGCGCTCACACCTGAACTGTTGCAAATGGATTGGAGACGAAGCAGCGCCGACACGGAGAGACGTCCAGCCGCAGCACCGACACTGAGAGACGTCCAGCCGCTCGCCGCCGCTTCGTTATTCGTCCGTCCGGCCGGTAGATCCATCAGTATTTAAAAAAAAACACCATGAACAGATACGCTCACCGAACACTTCATTAGAAACACTGGACACTGCGCAGCATCATTCAGAGTGACCGTCTGAGGAACGGTGGGGGTGTTTTAACCCTCAAACTAATTCCATTCTCCTTTTGATCTCAACCAAACACGTTCATAATGCCGTGCAGGTGTTGAATGTTGTGTCCAGGCGTGGATTTGGACTGTGGGATGAAACGCAGGCCTAACGCAGGCACGTCGGATACGCTGACTGGTATACAGCGAGCTGAGCTCCTGCTTCAGGACCACAGATCAATAGAACGACTGCAACACCGCTACTGCGCATCCGAACCAGCCATCAGTCCACTGTCTCCTCCATCACTCATCAGATGACCCCTTCATACGGCAGATTTTCTCTACCCTCTTGAAATCCTGCCGTTTTCCCTCATATTGGACACAAATCTTTCACGTCGAAAGACACAAATAAGCACAAGACGACGTGAGCCACACGGTCCAAACAACACTTAAAGAAAATGTATTCATTCATTATCTCCCGCTTTATCCTCTATTAGGGTCACGGTGGGGTTCCCCATGCCCATCCAGGGGAGAACGTTCCGGGCGCTGGGCAGATAGACCCAGGACAGGGCGCCAATCCATCGCTGGGCACACATTCATTCACTCACAGACACACTCTATATGGGGCAATTTGCATAACTCAATTGACTTGATCCATGTTTTTGGACTGTGGGAGCAAACCGGAGAACCCGGAGGAAACCCATGTAGACAAGGGGAGAACATGGAAACTCCACCCAGATGGGGATTCGAACCGGGAATCCCTAGTGCTGAGAGGAGAACGTGCTAAACCACTAAGCCATTGTGCCGCCCCCGTTAACTTCATTGTAAAAATAGTAAAGAGCTCTGAATTGTTTTTTGGTAAAATGTAAAATTTCCCGAATCTCAGTTTACATGCACCATGCACTGTAATCAGCAAAAATTAAAGTTGTAAAAAGATTCATACATTCATTCATTCATTCATTATCTCCCGCTTTATCCTCCATTAGGGTCGCGGTGGGGTTCCCCATGCCCATCTAGGGGAGAACATCTCGGACGCTGGGCAGATAGACCCAGGACAGGGCGCCAATCCATCGCTGGGCACACACTCACTCACACAGACACACTCTATATGGGGCAATTTGGAGAACTCAATTGACTTGATCCATGTTTTTGGACTGTGGGAGGAAACCGGAGAACCCGGAAGAAACCCATGCAGACACGGGGAGAACATGGAAACTCCACCCAGATGGGGATTCGAATGTAACACAGTTTAATACTGTGATTTTTGGTATATCTATTGATTCTTGTTACTGAAAATCCGACAAAGAAAGAAGAATGACAACAAAATGAAGACACTACTTCAGTCGCCTCTATGAAGTCCAAAAACTGTTGAAAGAACGCTGGGAGCAAGTCCTGACAGACACATAAAGCAATAAAGTGATACACAGAGGAATCGGTCCTCCACATTCAACCCTCCTGTACGGTGGAACAGCCACATATACACTCACACTGAGAGAAGTGAGCACACGTCCCGGAGCCGAGGACGGCCCTGTATGCAGTGAGCACTTGGGGGTTAGGTGACTTGTTCAAGGGCACTTCAGTCGTTGTACTTGGTGAGACCGGTAATCGAACTGGGGACCTTTGGGGGACCTGAGTCTTGGTCCTCCCAAGGTTTCTTCAATGAATAACAACATAAAAGGGAGTTGCCACTGTCTCTTTGGCTGGCTCTTTGGGGATTTAAAGGCTTGTCATTCTGTAAAGCTGCTTTGTGACGATGTACTGATGTAAAAAGTGCAACATAAATAAATAACTTGAACTTGAACTTAACTTAGGTGGCAAAGCTGGTAGAGATAAAGATCCTCACAGGCTGCATCACCGACTGGTACGGTCGCTGCTCCACCTGTGACCTCAAGGCCCTGAAGAGGGTGGTGAGGACAGCAGAGTCCATAATCGGGAATAAACTCCCTGCTCTTGGGGACATCTACCAGACCCGCAGCACAAGGAAAATTCGTAGGATCCAGCTGGACAGCGGTCATCCAGCACATGGACTGTCCACCTCACCGAAGGTACCGAAGCTTCCCGGCCAAAACGACCCGACTTATGAATGGTTTTTACCCGCAAGCCATCGGGCTACTAAACAAAATGACCAGTTAAAAACTCCCACACTCCTGCTTTACTATGTCACTTTACACCAGTCACTTTAAATTGTATATATATTAGGGGTGAGCTGCAATATTCGCTGATTCGACGATTCGATTCGGAGAACCGTAGTCGACTATGAACCTCATAGTCGAATGTACCATTTTGACCACATGGGGGCGCCCATGGCTGCTGCTAAGCATTCGTTTTTACATGAAATGTCTTTGTTTTCGTTATATATATATATATATAGCCTTTTGTAAAATAAAATCATCATAATTTCTAGAAAAATAAAATAAAAAAGAAAAACAAAAAAAAAAAGGTTTTCTTTTGTTAGAAAAACAAGTAAAATATATTTTAAAAAAATCTTTTTTGAAAACTATGCTTATAGCGCCATCTTGTGGTGAAATTTTAACTGATTCGACTATCAGTCGACTATAGGGAAAATCTGACGAATCAGATTCGACTACGAAAATCTGTAGTTGAATACAGCCCTAATATATATATATATATATATATATTATGGCGCATGTAAATATTGTGTATTTCATTTTATGTTCTATGGAGAGTTTATATCCTGATGCCTCACCTTAAGAACTTCTATGTGCACATGTACCAACATGGAGCACAAATGACAAATAAACTTGAAACTTGGTACCTTACCCACAAGCCTACGATTGCCCCACATGAATAAATGTAGTGAACTATAAACCAGAAGGTCCCGATTCTGCCATCATTAAACCTTTAACCATGATGTAACGGCTGTTGAGTGTAAATACAGATGTTTTTCCTCACCACACACACGCACCTCCCGCCTCTCCAGCATAAACACGGTCAGAGCGGATTTGGGAAGCAAGTTGACCTTGATTCGTTGGCTGCCCGTAACACACCCTCGCCGACTTCCCCTCGTGACATTACAGTGAGGTTACACGAGATCTGCACCAGAGACTCAAAACAACAGATCGTCAGAGTGCCGCCTTCCAGTGACGGTTCCCTCACGTTCTGATCAGCTCCGTAATCAGAACGTCGGCCGGCACACACCACAAACTTACAAAACCCCAACCGGGATACATCTGCAGCTTCGCTGGATACACCGACTTACACACGGTGTTTACATTACGAGGCAAGAGGGAGGCAGTGGAACCGGATGTCTCCCAGTGGAACACAGGCAGAACTCTGGAACCCAGCCAGAGACAGCAGCTCAGCACTGGGTACATTGGGGATGGGACGGGGGTTACAGTTGGAGTAAATACTACAACAGATTCCTAATTACATACATATACATTTACATTAAAGGCCTTTAGGGCCTCCGTTCCTGTATTTACACTGTGGTACGATCAGATTCTAGATTTCGATCTGTAGAATATTATCTGGAACTAACGGGGTTTAATGTTGAGGTGGATTAAAATGAACCCACATTTTTAACCAGTACCTTCAGTTCAGTTCAGGATTTTGGACAGAGCTATTGATCTGAAGTGGGAGGTATGGTGGAGAACAGTGTGATCCATGACAAACTTTCATCACAAATAAAATTCATTTATTCATTCATTCATTATCTCCCGCTTTATCCTCTATTAGGGTCGGGGGGGGGGTTCCCTATGCCCATCCAGGGGAGAACGTCTCGGGCGCTGGGCAGATACACCCAGGACAGGGCGCCAATCCATCGCTGGGCACACACTCACTCACACAGACACACTCTATATGGGGCAATTATGGAGAACTTAATTGACTTGATCCATGTTATTGGACTGTGGGAGGAAAGCGGAGAACCCGGAGGAAACCCACGCGGACACGGGGAGAACATGGAAACTCCACCCAGATGGGGATTCGAACCGGGAATCACTAGTGCTGAGAGGAGAACGTGCCAAACCACTAAGGCACCGTGCCGCCCACAAAATTTTTTTTTTTTAAATCCTTGATATTTATCATTTTATTTTTTACTAAATTCACTGAAGTTCCACAGAAAACGTTAAATCAACATCACGCTACGGTTTCATCTCGTTCCAGGAGCTTCGGTCTGAAGTGAGGAGTCAGTCAGGATCAAAGCGGTTCAACTTTTTTTTTTCTTTTTTAA
Source organism: Corydoras sp. C115 (assembly GCA_019802505.1). Taxonomy (NCBI): domain Eukaryota; kingdom Metazoa; phylum Chordata; class Actinopteri; order Siluriformes; family Callichthyidae; genus Corydoras; species Corydoras sp. C115. The sequence goes on along the minus strand of JAFMOC010000152.1, from coordinate 739,470 downwards.
ATGACATTACCTCATGTTGTTGTCTAAGGTGTAGTTGGTGATTTCAGACACAGTCTGAGGTGTGTGTGTGTGTGTGTGTGTGTGTGTGTGTGTTATGAGAAACTGAGGGGAACCATTAAGTGTAGGTGACATTTACAACCTAACTGATTAAAAACGTTCATGTCTCTGTGTGTGTGTGTGTGTGTGTGTGTGTGTGTGTGTGTGTGTGTGTGTGTGAGAGAGAGAGAGAGGAAGAGACCTCATTTTGTGCTTTAACATCAGGCGAGCCAAAGACTTAGCAATTTGGCGCCTCATGCTGTGTTGATGATCAGCCTTTGGCAACTTGCTTGTGAATTGTTTTAGCTGTGTGTGTGTGTGTGTGTGTGTGTGTGTGTGTGTGTGTGTGTGTGTGTGTGTGTGTGATGTTGTTCCTAACAGGGTTTCAGGTCGTATGATGAATCAGATTCTTCACTCTGGTGAATGTCACATCAATGAATCATTGCATTCAGGTGTTTTTCATTCAGGTTTATGAAACCAGAATCCCGACACGCGTCTGAAGAACAGATTCTGCTGAAGCACTGAACATCGCGCTGGCCGGCGCTCTCGCTCTCGCTCTCGCTCTTAATCTTAATCTTAATCTTATCCAGGGCTCATTAAAGAAAACTGTTCCACACATCAGTCAAAAGTCAGTCAGTCAAATCGGTCAAGAGCTTTCTGCTCCACTTACTGTCCATCTTCTCCGTTCCACTGATTGTAAAGATGGACTTGTAAAGTTTTCACATCAATGTTTCCATTATTGTGTACCATTATTCCTATCCCAGCAGTGTCACTGAGGTGTTTAAATGAAACCACAGCAGCACTGCTGCACTAAACACCCCCTCACTGCACCAGTGTACCTGCAGAACTGACAATAAACAATCCACCACCCATATGATACCCGTTTTGTGATGGTCCAGACCAACAGAGAACAGCGAACCAACAGGGGACTAATGAAAAACCAAGTAAACAGATGGACTACAGTCTGTAATTGTAAAACCACAATGTCCGTCTGTATGGTAAGGGGAGGATATGGCTTTGTGGACGTCCAGCTTCTGAGTGATACTGAAATTCCAGTTTGAACTTCTGGCTCTCAGTTTTCTGTTCTCAATTCCCGTGCAGTCACCTCAGTTCAGCTCTCCCCCACAAGCCACTCATGTCTGTGATGTACTACACTGTGTGTGTGTGTGTTTCTCTCACACACACACACCATGGTGCATGCAGTGATACAGGTTTATAAGGATGTACATCTTCAGCATCAGGTGTAAGGTTCCACCTCCATCAGCAGGCAGCCTGATTCCACACTGATAATCGAGATTCCTGATAATAATCTGTTAATCAGTGCAGTGCTGAACATTCGGTGTGAACTCTCATCAGCAACTCCATCTGTATCAAATCGGCGGATGTGTGTTATTCTCCGTGATTATTTGTAGCGGCCCCGTGGCGCAGCGGTCAGCGCTCACGCCTCACGGTGATGCCCCCGGTGTCACCCCCTGCCTACAATCTCACCCCTATAGATCTGCTAAAACACCCAGAGCCATCAATTCAACAATCTCCATCAGAAATAGCTTCAGACAGAAGCCAGCGAACGTTATCAGTTCAGTCTGTCGCCATGACGACGCCACCTTCTGCATCACAGCTGGAAGAACGCGAGACGTGAGATCAGCACACACAACACAAAAACACACAAGTAATTAAAAAAAGTGTGCAGTGTGTGTGGTGGTGTGTATGTGAGTACATGTCTCTACATATATAAACGTGTGTGTGTGTGTGTGTGTGAGACAGAGAGAGAGACAGGTCAGGCCTGTATAGAGTTATGTGTGTGTGTGTGTGTGTGATAGGACTGGCTGTGTGTACGTGTGCACATGTGTGTGTGTGTGTGTGTGTGTGTGTGTGTGTGCTTGGCAGATAGGACTGGCTGTGTGTGTGTGTGTGTGTATGTGATAAGACTGACTGTGTTAGTCACTTCTCCTCGTACCCCTGCAGGGGCAGCAAGCTGTTGAGTTCTCTGATACGTTCCCCGTTATGATGCAGCAGTGTTCCATCAGTTCTATGTCTCTCTATGTATGTAAAAAGCTGCAAAATGAAATGAAACGTTCCTTCGCCGAATCTCAGCGTCCTCACAGGAAACACTGCGCACACGCCGCTTGGGCTGCTGGAACTGGCTGGCAGATGACCGCAATGGATAAGCAACTGACACTGACACACACACACACACACACACACACACACACACACACACACACACGGAAATACCGGGAGCCCCAAAGACGTCAGAGACTGTAAATGCAGATAAAGTGCTGAACATGTGAATCAGGCGTGAGGCTTAAAGAGCCGATTCCTGTATGTGTGTCAGAGCTGCATTGAGCACGAAGCTTCCTTCACTTAAAACGATTAACGGCTAATTAATCCTGTTAAAACATGATGACGCTCAATAAGACGAGATGAGAGGAGAAAAAAACAAGCGACAGCAAGATGGAAAGTAATAAGATCTCATTCTAATAGAATCTAATAATATATATATATATATATATATATATATATATATATATATATATATATATATATATATATATAAACCTTTATTGGTCTCACTATGGAGACAGTATAACACGTAGAAAACAAAAATAACATATATACATATAATACATACATATACATATACAAATACATACAATAACAAATATATATATATATATATATATATATATATATATATATTTTTTTTTTTTTTTTTTTCATTCATTCATTATCTTCTGCTTTGTCCTCTATTAGGGTCGCGGTGGACAGATATACCCTCTATTACGGCGCTGGGCAGATAGACCCAGGACAGGGCGCCAACCTATCGCTGGGCACACACTCACTCACACACACTCTATATGGGGCAATTTGGAGAACTCAATTGACTTGATCCATGTTTTTGGACTGTGGGAGGAAACCGGAGAACCCGGAGGAAACCCACGCGGACACGGGGAGAACATGGAAACTCCGCCCAGATTGGGATTCGAACCGGGAACCCCTAGCGCTGAGAGGCGAACGTGCAAACCACTGTGGAGAGGTCTAACCACAGGTCGCCGATGTCACGTGCCAGTCGTAATCTCAGTCTCGTCTCGCAGCCTTTCTCTCGTCTGTGACTCACCGGTTCCACCGAGAACGAGCATGAGAGTGTAACGAATGAGGAATGATGTCATCCAAGGTGATAAAGATCAAAAGACTTCACACGTCCACGCGATACCCGTGTACCTGCTTTGGTTCATACACAGACCTCCAGGAGAAGCAAAACACATGATCTCTTAATTAAATTATTCATGACTGTGTTTTGGGATTAACGTACAATAAACCAATCAGCATTGGAGCCAGGTTGCGCTCTGACTTTGGCAAGTTGCTATTTGAGTGGTCTGCATTCTCTGTACAAATGCAGTCAGATATGACATCGTTCAGTTGCGTTGTGTTGGGTGTAACAGTAATGAGCATCATGACGCACCTCGCGCAGAATGTACGAAAGAACCCTGAGAATCTAAATCTTAACTCGGATGGATTTTCCGTCACACTGAAACTGAACAGGTCGTGTGAACTGCACCCCCATCATCATTCTGTCGCCAACAAGAAGGATCAACACTCCCTCACACCCACACGCATTAAAATAACAAAGGCAGAGGTAAAAAAAAATTATAATTTTCACCAGACGTCAGCAGTCACTCTCCGGGAGCGCGACATGAAGATCTGAGTGCAGAACGGCGTTCACCCTGTGCTCTCACTTCAGAACATCTGCGCAAGACCACCGGCTTCATCAAACAGAGTCATGACGCCGCGGCGCCCGACACGACGCTGAGCCTCACACAGGATGAGACGAGTACATCCAGTATAACGCTCATCATGTAATAATAAAAAAAAAAAGAGCACGCAGGGCATGTGCTGAACATTAACACAAAATATAACATCAAAAATACATAAATCAAAGGGAAAATCAAAGTACATAAAAAGTCTATATCCATTCATTCATTCATTCATTATCTCCCGCTTTATCTTCTATGAGGGTTGCGGTGGGGGTTCCCCATGCCCATCCAGGGGAGAACATCTCCGGCGCTGGGCAGATAGACCCAGGACAGGACGCCAATCTATCGCTGGGCACTCACACAGACACACTCTATATGGGGCAATTTGGAGAATTCAATTGACTTGATCCATGTTTTTTGGACTGTGGGAGGAAACCGGAGAACCCGGAGGAAACCCACGCGGACACGGGGAGAACATGGAAACTCCACCCAGATGGGGATTCGAACCGGGAATCCCTAGCGCTGAGAGGAGAACGTGCTAAACCACTAAGCCACCGTGCCGCCAGTCTATGTCCCTTAAAGAACAAAAACATATCCATTTTATATATAAAAAAATTTCCTGTAAGGACAAAGAAAACAGACAAGTGTGCTGCAAGCGGAACTTTATTTTGGTTCCGTGAGAGTTGCGCCACTTTGTCTTTTCGGCATAATACGGATTTTTTTTTTTTGTCGTCATGATAATATTGAGGCACTCTTACAAAATCATTACAAACAATTAATCATCTCGTCCCTAAACACTTACTGTTTGGTTTCTGTTTAATGTTATTTTAACATTATTGAATCCTGTCTGGGCGGCACGGCGGCTTAGTGATTTAGCATCTGGGTGGAGTTTCCATGTCCACCCCGTGTCCACGTGGGTTTCCTCCGGGTTCTCTGGTTTCCTTCCACAGTCCAAAAACATGGATCAAGTCAATTGAATTCTCCGAATTGCCCCATATAGAGTGTGTCTGTGTGAGTGAGTGTGTGCCCAGCGATGGATTGGCGTCCTGCCCTATCTGCCCAGCGCCCGAAATGTTCTCCCCTGGATGGACATGGGGAACCCCACCGCGACCCTAATAGAGGATAAAGCGGGAGATAATGGATCTTACAGTCTACAGTCCTCACTCAGTCTCACCGTGTCACAACGTAAATTAAATGCAGACCTAACTTGGTCATTTTTTTCTGCTTGAGTTCATGTTAAAATCAGCAAAAAAAAAAAAAAAAAAAAAAAGATTTTTCAGGAGTTTTTGACTTTTGTTCTCATTTTCAGGAACACGAAGTTTAAGCAGAAGTTTCCAAACTTTCACAAAACCGCAGCTCTGCGCTGTGCAACAGTACAAACCAAAAACAAAAAAGAAAAAGTCGTTACTCGTTATTAAGTTAACCAGCGTTAACATTTTAAGTCTGTATTAGTTTGTACAACGTTTTCTGAGGAGCCCTGTGATTGAGCCGCAGCTCACGGCAGTCAGGCGGTCGATGGCCAGGTCCTGAGGGTTCGAGCCGCGCCGTGATCAGACGGCCGATGAATCCTCACACGGTCAGGTTTCAAAGCCGTTTGTGTCTGAGGTCATCTGCACGTCTGAGAACGGAGGTGAATCAGACCGAGAGTCAGAGCCCTGTGTACAGCACACACTCCTCCAATCAGGGATCAGCGCGAGCACTTCAAACACGTACCTGCGGCCTGCTCTGTCAGCTCCTTTTACACCCCTTACCCCCCCCCCCCCCACCAACCCCCCATCATGAGCGTTCACGACTCGGACGGAAAAAAAAAAAAAAAAAACAACAGGTTTTACAGGAAACACTCTAAACTTTAAAGTCCGGACTTTACCCCACGGTTACGGTTCAGTACGTACAGCAAGGATTCCAAAAATCAACTTTCACATTATATTATTTTTTACTAAACACTTGTAGCAGCAGGCCAAATGTGTGGACACACACACACACACACACACACACACACACACACACACACAATCAGTGTCTCCATTCATTCATCCATCCATTATCTCCCGCTTTATCCTCTATTAGGGTCGAGGAGTTCCCCATGCCCATCCAGGGGAGAACGTCTTAGGCGCTGGGCAGATAGACCCAGGACAGGGCGCCAATCTATCGCTGGGCACACACTCACTCACACAGACACACTCTATATGGGGCAATTTGGAGAACTCAATTGACCTTGATCCATGTTTTTGGACTGTGGGAGGAAACCGGAGAACCCAGAGGAAACCCACGTGGACACGGGGAGAACATGGAAACTCCACCCAGATGGGGATTCGAACCGGGAATCCCTAGTGCTGAGAGGAGAACGTGCTAAACCACTAAGCAACCGTGCCGCCCAGTGTCTCCATCAGAGGATCACTATAAAGTTTGGTAAAGTGGAGCTGATACAATAAGAGTCGAAACACGAAGGTGAACCTACTAAAGCGCAGAGTGAGTAAACATCCCCACAGAGACCCCGATCACCAGAAGTGGCTCTTTAAACCAGAAAAAGTCGGTTCTCCTTTTATTGTTCCAATTCCTTTCGATGCTTCATTTTGTGCCGGAAGTCTCTCTGGCAGTCAGCTATTATTTTTACGGGGATTAAATCACTCCTCCGTCCAATTATTTGTCAGATTAATGAGGGAGCTTGTGCGACACGCCGCCGCTCGTGTTCATGCTGAGCCATTTCCTGTAAATCTTGCCTCAGCACGTCCAAATCACGAGCTGCACTTACTGATTCACAACGCGCCTTCGTTTTACAAAACCTTCAGCACAAAGTCCTCCTCCATCTCCTCCTCCTCCTCCTCCATCTTAATCCTGTCAGAGTACCAATCTCACATTCCCATCATTTGGACTTTCAGGTTTCCCGTTGCTGCTTTATCTTCTTGGAGATCATTAATAACACAGCAGAACAGAAAGAGAGCTTCCAGAGGAATTCGGCTGCTTTTTCATCTTTAAAGGGTTTTTAAGGACACACAAGTTTTTAAATATATATTTATGTACATTATATATATATATATATATATATATTCATTCATCTCCCGCTTTATCCTCTATCAGGGTCGCGGGGGTGGGGGTGGGGGGAGTTGTTCCCCATGCCCATCCAGGGGAGAACGTCTGGGGCGCTGGGCAGATAGACCCAGGACAGGGCGCCAATCTATCGCTGGGCACACACTCACTCACACAGACACACTCTATATGGGGCAATTTTGAGAATTCAATTGACTTGATCCATGTTTTTGGACTGTGGGAGGAAACCGGAGAACCCGGAGGAAACCCACGCAGACACGGGGAGAACATGGAAACTCCACCCAGATGGGGATTCGAACCGGGAATCCCTAGCGCTGAGAGGAGAACATGCTAAACCACTAAGCCACCGTGCCGCCTATATATACACACACATATATATATATATACATAAACATATATATACATAGATACATAATATATACTTATGTACGTATATGTGTGTGTGTGTGTGTGTGTGTGTGTGTGTATTTATGAGTTTGTTTGTGTGTGTGTGTGTGTGTGTGTGTGTGTGAGTGTGAGTATTGATGTCCAAACACAGATGTGATATTCAGATTGTGGTGTTTTGGTTGCATTGTAAATGAACATCGCTGAAAACAAACAGGAAATAAACAGACAGAGGCCGAAGGTTTTGAGTCTCAAACTTCAGGAATCCACAGACGGGATCCACAGACGGGATCCACAGACGGGATCCACAGACGGGATCCACAGACGGGATTATGAACAAAATAAATCTAAGCAGACCGTCGATCTAAGGGTCATGACATCACATAACCAACTGACACATAATGGACCTCCTTTAAAGAATTAACAATAATAAATTCAGTATCAGACTGTAGAGCTGGGGCTTGAACCAGCAACCTTCCGGTGGGGGGGGGGGGGGGGGTCCGGGACATTCAGATTAAAGTTAGAATTAGAAGTGAAGTTCAGACCCCTGTACCAAATAAGATCAAACCTCCAGACTTGAGCCCCGGTTTATAACTCAATTCCTCCTAACGGTTAAAAGCTGTGCGGCTCCATGTGGTTCTGGACTTTAGGGCCTCTCCCAGCTGTCACCATGGATGTGATGATGCAGATTCTCTCAGTCTGCCGATGCAGGGAGTTTTAAACACTGCGAGTTACGCTCCGACACGCCGAACTAACGGCTGTTTACATACTTTTGAGGTGTCTGTTTATACGAGGTCCGGTTCAACGCTGAAGGTTGCAGAGAGTCCGATTGTGACGCGCAGTCACAGAACCGACCGCGAAGCAGCGACTCAGAACACGCAGGAACATCAGAGGCACGAGCAGCTGCTTTATGAGGTCATAACGTTTACAGGAACGTTCCGCAGCCGGTCCCATCGTTAGGCCTCGATAATTATGTGACCCACCAGCAACGACAAACGGAGTGACCACAGACGAGAAATGACCCTTTAATAGAAATCCATGAATCATTCTGAAATCCAGCAGCTGCAGTTACAGAAAGACAAGACTGAGACATCCATCCATCCATTATCTGGGGTGGGGTTCCCCATGCCCATCCAGAAGAGAACGTTTCGGGCGCTGGGCAGATAGACCCAGGACAGGGGGGCAATCTATCACTGGGCACACACTCACTCACACAGACACACTCTATATGGGGCAATTTGGAGAACTCAGTTGACTTGATCCATGTTTTTGGACTGTGGGGGGGGGGGGGGGGGGACTGGAGGAAACCGGAGAACCCGGAGGAAACCCACGCGGACACGGGGAGGACATGGAAACTCCACCCAGATGGGGATTCGAACCGGGAATCCCTAGTGCTGAGAGGAGAACGTGCTAAACCACTAAACCACCGCGCTGCCCCAAGACTGAGACACGGTGAGAAAAATGCAAACAGAAAGCTGAAGTATGAGCATTAAAACACACACACACACACACACACACACACACACACACACACACACACACACTGCCTAATATATCCCACCCAATCACCTGTCACTGGTCATAAAGTTACGCCTAGTGTGTGTGTGTGTGGTCTCGGTCTGCAGTGGTCAGGATCTATTAAAAGTGGTCCAAGTCATGACGACACACACACACACACACACACACACACACACACACACACAGACAGGTGGAGGTGTTGTGTATCTTTCATTAGGCTGTATTAACTCTCTTTAATCACACACACACACACACACACACACACACACACACACACACACAGAGGCAGGTGGAGGTGTTGTGTATCTTTCATTAGGCTGTATTAACTCTCTTTAATCACACACACACACACACACAGAGAGAGAGGCAGGTGGAGGTGTTGTGTATCTTTCATTAGGCTGTATTAACTCTCTTTAATCACAAACACACACACACATACACACACACACACAGACAGGTGGAGGTGTTGTGTATCTTTCATTAGGCTGTATTAACTCTCTTTAATCACACACACACACACACACACACACAGACAGGTGGAGGTGTTGTGTATCTTTCATTAGGCTGTATTAACTCTCTTTAATCACACACACACACACACACACACACACACAGAGGCAGGTGGAGGTGTTGTGTATCTTTCATTAGGCTATTAACTTCTTTAATCACACACACACACACACACACACACAGACAGGTGGAGGTGTTGTGTAACTCATCTGTATAACTCACTTTACACACACACACACACACACACACACACACACACACACAGAGGCAGGTGGAGGTGTTGTGTATCTTTCATTAGGCTGTATTAACTCTCTTTAATCACACACACACACACACACACACACACACACACAGAGAGGCAGGTGGAGGTGTTGTGTATCTTTCATTAGGCTGTATTAACTCTCTTTAATCACACACACACACACACACACACAGACACACACAGGCAGGTGGAGGTGTTGTGTATCTTTCATTAGGCTGTATTAACTCTCTTTAATCACACACACACACACACACACACACAGAGGCAGGTGGAGGTGGAGGTGTTGTGTATCTTTCATTAGGCTGTATTAACTCTCTTTAATCACACACACACACACACACACACACAGAGAGAGAGGCAGGTGGAGGTGTTGTGTATCCTTCATTAGGCTGTATTAACTCTCTTTAATCCGATCAGGTGGCGTTTCTCAAGGCTGCCGTCTCACCGTCCGGAAGAAAACAAAACACTAAATCAATTATTCACAGCCATCAGTGAAACTGTAGCAGGATTAAAACAGGACGCAATTAATGCTTCATAACGCATTTCCCTGAACCGCGGCTCCGTAAACACAACCCGACTCTCAGCAGCCAGCAGCTTCAGAAATAAAGACCACGCTGGAGTTCCTCCTCCTGAAGATCTGAGGCTCCCAAAACGAGCTTAAAGAGAAACACAAGCCGGAACGGGAAGGAGCTCCATGCACTTCGCTTCATGGTGTTGTTTTAATTTCCCTCTGGACTCGAGAACGAACGGAGGAGGCTAAATCAGTACCTGCTGCAGCACCACCACCCGTGGCCCTGCGACCGCTCTCAACAGTGGATGGATGAGGTGATGGGGTCTCCTGGGGTTGCTGCTCGCACCGTGATTAATAATATCATCATGTTTCGGCGCTTCATACTTTTCCATCAATTAAAAACTGTGCGCTTTGTTTTATTGAACTCCATCCAACTCTATGCCTAAAAAAATGAATGTTTCTCCAGGGGGCGATAGAGAGCATGCTGATTAAGCGTAAACTCTTACTGCGATGAACTTATATTCAGAGATTCATTCATCCATCCATCATCTACCGCGTAATCCTCTCAAAGGGTCATGGGGGTGCTATATTATACAGGGCACTTTAGATAAGGGCATTTTAGAGTAGTCCATTCACCTTGAATCCATGTTTTTGGATTTTGGGAGGAAACCAGGAGTTGTGGGAGTGTTAGCTCAGTGGTCAGGGTGTTGGGCTATCAATCTGAAGGTTGGGGGTTCAAATCCCAGGTCCACTGCAGTTACCAATGTGGGTTCTTGAGCGAGAACCTTAACCCTCATTGCTCCAGGGGGCGCTGTGATGAACCCTGTGTTCACCTTGTAAGTCGCTTTGGATAAAAGCGTCCAATAAATGACCAAATGTAAACCGGAGAACCCAGTCGCGGTAAGAAAAATGGAAACTCCACCCAGATAGTGATTCGAACCTGGATCCCCAGCACTGAGAGGTGAACATGCTAATCACCATGTCACCCCGTCGGAGTCATTATTAACGACATTAATTAAAAACTCAAGCTTCATTCTTATTGAACAGGAACACGGGTGGAGGCACGGCCGCTCGGCCGGGGTCCAAACACCAGCACGGCAACACATTAGGTGACAAGCAGCAGGGCACTTGTTACTTGGCAACGTGTGAGCGGAGTGATACAGGCGTGTAGAGATGTGAAAAAGCCATGACGCTGTTACAGCTCGACTCGGTGCTGCGCTCCAATGTCCATGGGTCTGGTCCAAAGTGTCTCTAATAAAGTGGCCAGTCACCGAATGTCCTATTATATCGATTACATCACTGTAGGAATGTTATCCGGGGTCCTCGATCGGCCGAACGTCTCAAAGTTCAACACAGAACCAAACAAGCGCCCCGTATCGGAACCCCGATCCTCAGCCGGCTGCTGCTGACTCACAGTGACCTCGCAGTGACCTCATAACACAGACACATGATGTCATCGAATCAGCAGACAACAACAAAACGCAGTCGTCCTGTGGGTTTGTGAACGCAGCACTAATCCACTGCTGCAGGTCACCAAACCTTAATGTGAAATTAAAAACAGATCATTCATTCAGTCATTATCTCCCGCTTTATCCTCTATTAGGGTCGCGGGGCGGGGGGGGGGGGTTCCCCATGCCCATCCAGGGGAGAACGTTTTGGGCGCTGGGCAGATAGACCCAGGACAGGGTGCCAATCCATCGCTGGGCACACACTCACTCACACTCACACTCTATATGGGGCAATTTGGAGAACTCAATTGACTTCATCCATGTTTTTGGACTGTGGGAGGAAACCGGAGAACCCGGAGGAAACCCACGTGGACACGGGGAGGACATGGAAACTCCACCCAGATGGGGATTCGAACCGGGAATCCCTAGCGCTGAGAGGAGAACGTGATAAACCACTAAGCCACCATGGCGCCAGGCTTTAACATTCATTCGTTCATCCATCATCTTCCACTTTATCCTCTATTTTGGTCGTGGGGCGGGGGGGGGGTTCCCCTTGCCCCTTGGTTTGAATCCCAGTCAGGGTGGAGTTTGCAAGTTCTCCCCGTGTCCACGTGGGTTTCCTCCGGGTCCTCCGGTTTCCTCCCACAGTCCAAAAACATGGGTTAAAGGTAAACTGAATGCTCTAAATTGAGCATTCGTGCCCAGCAGTAGATTAGAGGTGCCTGTCCTGGGTGTATCTGCACAGCGCCCGAAACGTTCTCCCCTGGATGGGCATGGGGACCCCACCGCGACCCTAATAGAGGATAAAGCTGGAGATAATGGATGGATGAATGTTTCTTCCAGCCATGTTGTCTTCGTGTGGCTCTGCTCTGCGTCCCGTTTCTCTTTTGTGAAGCAGAAGTAGGAAAGCAAAGTGAAACATGCTGGCCGTCTGGCTTTCTGCACGACCTTCACCGACATTTCATCCCGGCCACCGCGGACCCGCAGCCGCGGTTAATGAAGTGCGTTTCCAGCGGGACCTCTGCTCCGCTTCATTATCCGGCATTTAATGACCTGTTTACCGCTGGACCTGCAGGCGGGCTGCCGCTCGGGCAGCTGTTTACATCCAGATGTTGTTCCGTTCCTCAAACGCCACCCTCGTTGTGACGTGTGCATTTCCAGCTGTTTATATAGAGTTTTTTTTTTTCTTTTATCTCAGAGGTTTTTCCCCCAACAAACACCCAACATTTCCTCCATGACGAACCCCCGCCAGCCAGCGGCGCGGCGCGGTGCTGGAAGCCGCCTCCGCCGAACGCGTGTCCGTGTGTACGAGCGGGGGGCGAGCCGCGCATCCGGCCGCGGGAGGACGCTGCTTACCTGGGCACGCAGCTCGGCGAGGAGCGGTCCACCTCCCACGTCGCGTAGAGGTTCATGTGCACCGGCCGGTTGGAGCTGATCGTCACCGGTTTGGAGGGCTGCGGAGACGGACACGGCGCGCCTCCGCTCCTCGGCAGCCCTCCGCGCTCCATGCTGCAAAACAAGCGAGGCGCTCGGAGCCGGAGCGAAGCCCTCACCGCGGCTCCAGGTCCGGAAGAGAAAGATCCGTCCGGACGAGGAGAAGCGGGCGGGGGAGGGACGGGAGCCGGGGCTGCGGGGCGCTACAGCGGCGGCGGGCGGCGGCGGCGGCGGCTCTGCTCCGGTCGCTTTGCGGGGAGTGTTCGCTCCAGACGGCGAGGAGGGTTTGAGCTGCAGGAAGCGGAAATTTCTCTCAATACACTGTGTGTGCGTGTGTGAGCGTGTGTGTGTGTGTGTGTGTGTGTGTGTGTGTGTGTGTGAGCGTGTGTGTGAGCGTGTGTGAGTGTGTGTGTGTGTGTGTGTGTGTGTATATATATGTGAGATTTTTTTTTAGATAGATAGAATAGATTTAGACACTTTATAATGTTATTGTTGTTTTTGTCTGTTGTTTGTGTGCTGTATGTTTTTTTGTTTTATTTTGTTTTGTTGTTTTTTTTGTTTTTTTTTTGTCAGGCCGTCATTGTAAACAAGGTGTTCTTAACGATTCGCCTGGTTCAATAAAGGTCTATAGAATACTTTATTTTTCCCGAAATAAATTTAGCAGCCAGTAGCAGAAACAGTGCAATAAAAAAAATAGACAGTATTTTAACAGAGTGAATGAATTTAAAAAAAAAATAATTTGTATATATTTACAATTGACCGTTATAAATTATAATATAGCGTCAAGTGTCAAAATGTGTAATAATATCATAACTTCAAATAAAAATAACGTGTCCGGTGTGGATTGTGGATGCAGACCTGAGGGGTGCTGCGCAAAACACAATTTGGAGAATTCAGTTTACCTCGATCTGTGTTTTGTTTTTTTTGTGGGAGGAATATGGAGAACCTGGAGGAACCACACGCGGACACGGGGAGAAAATGGAATCTCCACCCAGATTGGGATTCGAACCTGGAATCCCCAGCGCTGAGAGGAGAACGTTAACCACTAAGCAAACCACACCTGCCGTCCTATATAAATATATATATATATATATATATATATATATATATATATATATATATATATATATATATATATATATATATATGGATATACATACATTATATTTTATATCTATCTATCTATCTATCTATCTATCTATACATATATATATATATATATATATATATATATATATATATATATATATATATATATTCATTCATTATCTCCCGCTTTATCCTCTATTAGGGTCGCTGGGCAGATACACCCAGGACAGGGCGCCAATCCATCGCTGGGCACACACACACTCACACAGACACACTCTATATGGGGCAATTTGGAGAACTCAATTGACTTGATCCATGTTTTTGGACTGTGGGAGGAAACCGGAGAACCCGGAGGAAACCCACACAGACACGGGGAGAACATGGAAACTCCACCCAGATGGGGATTCGAACCGGGAATCCCTAGTGCTGAGAGGAGAACATGACAAACCACTAAGCCACCGTGCCGTGTATATATATATATATATATATATATATATGATGTTATTTATGATAACAGCTCAGTGGTCAGGCTTTATGGTTTATATAATAAAGATAACTGAATATTATCAATGTTGGCCGTTGAGCACGGCTCCTTAACCCTCATCATCAGGGTTCATGGCTGACCCTGTTCCCTGACTCTGATTCTTGTTGGTGATCAGTCTCTGAAAAGTGTTGGTTGTTGCTCTCTAACCCAGGGTTTGTTATTAAGCCACCACCTAACATTTTTAGCTGTTAGATGATGTCAGAGGCACCGTGATTCTGAATCTGTGTAAACTGTGGAGAGGGTAATTAAAAAAAAAAAAAAAAACCAAACTGATAGCATTATGATGTCATAGTTCTGTATAATTGATCAGTAATGAGTTTGGTTGTGGCACAAACAGGTCCCTGCTTATTCTGCCAGGGATATTAGAACAGAGACGTCACGTGGGAGGAGTATTGATCAGGTTTGGGATTGTTACTGGCAAATATGATGTCATCACTGATATGACATCACTGATCTGACGTCACTGATCTGACATCACAGATCTGACATCACGGTGGATGAGATGGAAAGCTGCTGTTTCAGTGACTAATACTGAGCTGAGCGGCAAACGTGCGAACAAACTGTATTTCCTTTTGACTCATTAACGTCGACATGTCACTTCCGGTCCTTCATTCACCCACTTTTATTATATTAAAGTATTTAATTTAGTTTAATTTAGTTTATTATTTTGTTAAAAACTGATGTATGAACTGGCGGCACAGTGGCTTAGTGGTTTAGCACGTTCTCCTCTCAGCGCTAAGGATTCCCGGTTCGAATCCCCATCTGGGTGGAGTTTCCATGTCCTCCCCGTGTCCGCGTGGGTTTCCTCCGGGTTCTCCGGTTTCCTCCCACAGTCCAAAAACATGGATCAAGTCAATTGAATTCTCAAAACTGCCCCATATAGAGTGTGTGAGTGTGTACCCAGCAATGGATTGGCGCCCTGTCCTGGGTCTATCTGCCCAGCGCCTGGGACGTTCTCCCCTGGATGGGCATGGGGAACCCCACCGCGACCCTAATAGAGGATAAAGGGGGAGATAATGAATGAACTGATGTATGGACTGATGTATAGAACAACACACCACTTCAAGTCATTCAGTGTTTATTTTGAACACAGAAGAATCTGAAAGCATGAACGTTCTGAACATCAAAGAAATGAATGTCTCTCGGTTACGCCTTCTTCACCGGAGGACATGACAGTCACCATAGGAACGCTCTGGGAGGTCGTAGTCCTGCAGTAGTAAGAGCGGCGTGCTGCCTGAGGTATGGTTCGGGTTGTAGGCGTTACGTGACATGATCTGAGATCCTGAGGTAGTTTTATTGCTTTTATAATTTTTGTTGTGACTATTATTTTATATTATAGTACGGGTAGTTCCGCTCCATAAATCTGATTGGCTGAGCCGTTTGTCCAGCCGTGACATTATTGACAATAACCCACGGCACTTGGCGCTTCACATTTGTGTCAATGAATGATATACATCATTTTCTAGATGACTTTTATAAACCGTGTTCTGAAAGAAACCGGAAACCCATAACCCAGAAACGCGTTTATGACTCAAACCTTTTTTATTATAGTGTTGATAAGTGTTTTATAAAAGCAATAAAACACTCAGGGTTGTACTGTACCCCGCTACATGTCGGGCCCAACACCACTTCTCACCTGTGATTTATTCACAATAATGCCGCGTCCTCTCGAACCCAAACCGCTGTAGACTGTAACTGCTCTATGACATCAGAGCTCAGCGCACTAGAGTGTCATCAATGGATTCATAGTGTATTTATATTTTAGTGTTCACCCCCTTGGCGGCACGGTGGCTTAGCATGTTCTCCTCTCAGCGCTAGGGATTCCCGGTTCGAATCCCCATCTGGGTGGAGTTTCCATGTTCTCCCCGTGTCCGTGTGGGTTTCCTCCAGGTTCTCCGGTTTCCTCCCACAGTCCAAAAACATGGATCAAGTTAATTGAGTTCTCCAAATTGCCCCATATAGAGTGTGTCTGTGTGAGTGAGTGTGTGCCCAGCGATGGATTGGCGCCCTGTCCTGGGTGTATCTGCCCAGCGCCCGAGACGTTCTCCCTTGGATGGGCATGGGGAACCCCCCCACCACCGCGACCCTAATAGAGGATAAAGCGGGAGATAATGAATGAATGAATGAATGAACGTTCACCCCCTCACACAACAGCGCTGAAACATAAGAACGCTGCTTCATTGTGATGCTTTTCGGGGTCAACTTAAAGTTGAACTGCTGCAGCATCGCCAGGCCACACGAAACCCTGAAGCCCAGCGCGGGAGATGGTTCGTCCGACGGCCGCCCCTCACACGTACGGATAGTTTCCACGCCTGGCGTGCGTCAGCCTGGGAAAGTGCGGCGTGTTTGCTCTGCTCGTTCTCACTCTGCCGAGTTTACACAGGGAACGAGGAGGTGTTTGTTCAGTCAATCCAACTCGCGCATAAAGATAATAACAGCCATAAAAAAAATAATAAAAAGAAAAGAAAAGAGCATGGACGTGTTTGCCTCCAGCCTCATCCAAAAGCCTGTCGCTGTTCTGGAACGTCACATTGTCCATTCCTTTAAACTCCCTCCTCCACTGATTCTACATTAGCTTCCGCTGACCTGTTCTTTTAAATGCGGGCAGCGAGGGGGAAACCTGAAGACCCCCCCCTCCCGACAGCTGAGCCTCAGAATGGATACAAGCACTCAGACTGACCTAAAGGAAACAAAACCGAAAGGCAGAATGATCCATAATGCAGTCGCTCCACACACA
This sequence comes from Corydoras sp. C115, assembly GCA_019802505.1. Classification (NCBI taxonomy): domain Eukaryota; kingdom Metazoa; phylum Chordata; class Actinopteri; order Siluriformes; family Callichthyidae; genus Corydoras; species Corydoras sp. C115. The sequence goes on along the minus strand of JAFMOC010000152.1, from coordinate 722,194 downwards.
CAGCCCTGGGACCTACTGATAAAGTGTGAGTGACCGAGTTGGGCCTGCTGCAAGCAGTTAAGTAGGTCAGACCGAAGCCCAGATGTCAGCTGACCACCATTAGGAGTGTTGAAAGGCACCCCCTGCTGGAGACACCGAGTTCGAGCACCTGGACCACATCACTAACCCTGCCTGTGTTTTTAAGATTTGAGATCCAATGAGTTGACGGAAGAAGACGTGGGTTTATTTTTTTATTTACAAAAAAAAACAATGAAAAATGAAAATCGTCTGGTTGACCGCTCATCGTTTCCGTAGGACTCACTGACCGGTGGGGGGGGGACGGGGACGGGGAATGATGACCTGCTTCTCGGCGCTTTAAAACTTGAACTCTTTGTATTTCTTGGCCCCACTGCGAGTGTCCTGCGGCTGGCCCTTCCGCTTCTTTTGCTGTCGGACACAAAAAGAGCAGTGAGTGAAGGAGAACATGCTAAAGTGTCCTTCGATATTCAATAGAACATGGCTCCACAGAGCTCATCATCCTGCACACAGTATACATCAGTGAGCTACACCACGTTAAGGTGGAGAGAGGGGGGGGGTAGTTAGGGTTTTAATTCTGATGCGATCGCTGCGCTCCGGTACCTTCTGCTTGGCGGCGTGTTCAGCCACCATGTCGCTGAAGTCCTCCTTCTCCACCTGCGCCTGCTGCTCGCGGACGTGCTCCTCGTACTTCTGCGTCATGGCCATGGGGTCGAGCTCCAGCTCCTCGGGGGCCAGGGCCACCTCCACTCCCTGAGAGTCTCCACCCAGACCCGGCACTCCGGACTTGCGGGCCGCTCCAGCCTGCAGAGTGAGACGATGAGAATTACACACAATAATTAATTACAGACTCATTAATGATTAACTCATTATTAAAAACCTTTTATCTTTTTTACATCTGCATTCTAACCACATTTTATAAAACTGTGCCAAAAATAAATATCAAACTTGAAATCATTCATTCATTCATTATCTTCCACTTTATCCTCTATTAGGGTCGCGGTGGGGTTCCCCATGCCCATCCAGGGGAGAACGTTTCGGGCGCTGGGCAGACACACCCAGGACAGGGGGGCAATCTATCACTGGACACACACACAGACACTCACTCAGACACACTCTATATGGGGCAATTTGGAGAACTCAATTGACTTGATCCATGTTTTTGGACTGTGGGAGGAAACCGGAGAACCCGGAGGAAACCCACACGGACAAGGGGAGAACATGGAAACTCCACCCAGATGGGGATTGGAACCGGGAATCCCTAGTGCTGAGAGGAGAACGTGCCACCCACTTAAAATCATAATATACTGAAATTAGTTTGACGTGTTCTACGTTTCTAGTTCTGGGTTCTAGTTTCTGTGATTAGAACCTTGAAGCTGTCTGATTAACGACAGAGTACAAAAGGTGACATCATAGCAGCAGGAGTTCAGTTCGCAGATGCTTTTATCCAAAGTGACGTACTGATGTTCTAACCCGAACCCACTAAGGTCAGAGCACATCCTCTATGATACAGCCCTGAGGGCCTTGCTCAAGGGAGCACACCGACAAATTTATGTCGGGATTGGACTCTGACATCGGACCACCGGCCTTCAGAATGATGACCACTGAGTGACCGCGACCCATGACGACTCCGGATCAGAGAGCAGTCTCTGAAGTGACCAGCGTTTAATCAGAATCAGGTTTATTGGTCACATGCGGTGACCAATAGGATAGAAGAAAAATAAAATAAAAATAAAATTTAACTATGCATTTACAATGGAATTATAAAAGTGGGTTGTGCTTTTTTTGTGTAAACATTGCAGTGCAGGGTTACGGGTTTAATTTAAATGTCCGTTTTGATGCTTCAAGGATAAATGAGGACCCCAGCTCCACTCTGAGTTCTGAGCTCCGCCGGCAGAACAATCAAACCCAGTAAACACGCAGATCCTCCCTCAGATCCGCCGCATTAATCAGATCTGAAAGGCTGCGATTGGAAATCGTAATGAGGCGTTAACGCCGAAAGCAAACCCGGCCGATTACGGCGGTGGCTGAGTCACCGCTCGCTGCCTAACGTCCTCAAACGGTCTCCGCGTGGAACCCCAGCGGCGACATTCACCTCATTACAGAAAGTATATTCTGTTAAATATGCTCCACGTCTCACACCGCGGTGTCCGATATCACCTACTGCACTGTGGGAAGTGGTTCTGATTTTTCTACTAATGATGAAATCAGTAAAGACAAAGGCTTTTATTGCTGTTAACATTATGGAATCTATAACTGCAGTCAGGTTTATTCACTGTTTATACACCATCACCACTTACATGTGAAGTGCTCTCACATCCCCGAGACAAAATCGTACACTCACCGCCGTCATGTCGTAGATGTGTGTGGATGCCATCATGGCCGCGCCCACTGGGCCCGCCTGCTTCACCGGCAGCACTGTGAAGAGCTGTGGAGTCTCGTTCCTATGGAAACACGTCTGATTTAGGATGGAGCTCAAACCAAATCCATGGTGTAATATATATATGCACATATACATACACATACATACATACATATATATATATATATATATATATATATATATATATATATATATATATATATATATATATATATATATACACACACACACACACACACACACACACATATACATATATATATATACATACATACACACACACACACATACATATAAATATATGTGTATGTGTGTGTATATATATATATATATATATATATATATATATATATATATATATATATATATATATAAATAAACAAAGGTAAACAAAGATATTCAAAATAATAAATATAAGACGGGTCCCTCAGGTTTGACCTTCAGACTTACAAGCACTTTACACATTATAATTTTAACTAAATTTAATTGAGATTGCATTTGAAATATAGTAGTAAAAAAGACAATAAAATACAATAGAAATAATAAATAAATTTTTAATAAGACAGACTTGTGAATCCTGGTGCTGGAACATTAGATGTGGTTATAGTTACCCGTCCATCGCCTCCTCGATCTTCTTCTTCCTGAGTTCTATCAGCTCTGGAGTCTCCATACCAGCAGGAACAGAGGAGAACCCTCCAGGAGTGATTAACCCACTGCAGAGAGGGCAAGAGTAAGAGAGAGAGAGAGAGAGAGAGAGCGAGAGAGCGAGAGAGTGTTTAGTCTTTATTTCTCGGTGATAACATTTCTGATCTGTAACTGCAAATAAATTCACGTCCTTCACTTTGTCCTCAGTGTATTGATCTCACATCCATTAGAAACGGTCATGTGATCATTCGGGTCAGCGAGTGGATCAATCAGATGCTAGTGCACTGACACAGACACCACCACAGGAGATGTGTGCGTCAGGCTGAGCACCTCCATCACCATCCCAACACCACAATAACACCACCCAATACCCAACGGCTGAGGGGTGTTTGTGTTGTGAACAGAAAGCAGAGGTTATTGTTAATGCAACAGTGACCTCTGCTGGCCGTTATAAACATTGTGTGTTGGTTGGATAAGTGACTTTTGTAAGTGCAGCTTATTCCATCAAGACCTTAAGTAGTACAGTGTAAAAAAAAAATAATAATAATACAAAAACAATTAAAAAAAAAAAAAAAAAAAACTATTCAAAATAATATATATAAATTATTTAGAGGAGGAAAGAAAAAAATATATAACAATAAAAAAGAAATTACACATTTATCAAAAACGCTTACCTGTCAGCAGGCGTGTAGAACCCGGACTCATCCGGTTTTTCTTCGTCGCTCTCTTCTTCCTCCTCCTCCTCTGAAGACTCTTCATCCGACGGCTCCAGTTCTCCCCACGGAGTCCGGTCCACCTCCTCCTCCTCAGCTTTCGCCTGTTTACAGAGGACGGAGCTCGTCGTTACTACCTGCAGCGGTCATTAGGTTCTTCGTCGAACCCGACGGCAGGAGGGAGAGAAAGTAAGGTTCTGTACTCACCTGGAAGTCTATAGCGTTGGTTCCAAACACGTCGCCGTACAAAGGTTTCCCGGTCTCGTCGACGGGGGGTTTGCCCCATCCTCCGGCGTGATAGCCGAACGAGCAATTCTGTAAGAGAACGTTTAGAATTGAGACGTTAAATGAACTCCATCAGTGCCGACATTTTTATTGTTCTAACTCATTAAAACACGATGCTTCTTTATTATTTGTAAAGTTTAAGGGACTGTGTGCCGCGATTAACACTGACATCAGGAATGGGGGCGTTCAGACCAGGGATCTTCAGATTCGGATAAGAGGGAGGAGGCCCGTATCTCTGCATGGCAATCAACCACGGAGGAGGAACCTTATGAGAGTTCTGCAAGAAAAGAAACAAAACCTTATGTAAATAATCAACACCACAAGCTCCGCCTCTAAACCGGCAAATACAGATTTCCCCCCCTTCATCCAATTTTACATTTAAAGATTTCTACACTAACAGGGCTTAGATAAATCACAGCCACAGTAAACACATGGTAATCTGTAGGGGTGAGCTGCAATATTCACTGATTCGACGATTCGATTCGGAGAACCATAGTCGACTAGGAACCTCATAGTCGAATGTACCATTTTGACCACATGGGGGCGCCCATGGCTGCTGCTAAGCATTAGTTTTTACATGCAATGTCTTTGTTTTCGTTATATATATATAGCCTTTTGTCAAATAAAATCATCCTAATTTCTGTTAATATTTTTTTTTAAATGATATGTGCGCTTTAACAATATAAAATATATAACAAAATATAAAAAAAAAAAAAAAATCTTTTTTAAAAACCACGCTTATAGCGCCATCTTGTGGTGAAATTTTAACTGATTCGACTATCAGTGGACTATCGGGAAAATCTGACGAATCAGATTCGACTACGAAAATCCTTAGTTGAAGACACCCCTAGTAATCTGAAACATACAGGCCCGGTGGGCATGCCCAGGGCGATCCGCAGCTCATCAGAAAGGTCCCCGGGCTTCTTCTCCTTCAACCTCGTCTCAAACTCCTTCCCCTGAGAAGCACAGAACACGACACGGCGTCAGCACGGGAACCGGCGGGATGCGAAACGCCACATCTCGGGAGGTTAGGGTCACCTCGTAGTAAAGGTCTCCATGAATCGTCAGCTTGGGTTTGATCTGCCATTTGAAGAAGGCGTCGTGGAGCTTCTGGTAGTCGATGTCAATCTTGCCCATCTTCGGGCGAACCTTCTCGCGCATCTTGGTCTTCATGGTCTTGGCATCTTCCTGCGGAAATAAAATGAGACGTTAATATTCGTTTAGAAAATCCTGAAGAAAAACACAAATAAAAATGTAGATATAATAATTAAAATGTACAACCCCCTATAAAAAGCAACGTACAGTAAAAACTATAACAATCAGAATCACAGGGAGAACATACAAACTCCCAACACAACCTCCTATTCAGAATAGGACTCAAGTCATTACTTCTCTGCTACAAGACATTTTCAGAACATGCCCTAGAACTCGTCGCTCACCTTCTCCTGCAGTGCCTCCCTCATCTCCTGGATGCCGGTGCGTTTAATAAACTCCGGCAACTCAAACGGGGGCTTCTCAATACCCCTCTTGCCTTGCAGGTACTTTCTCTTGAAGCACCAGTGACGGGGAACCGGTACGGTGTTCCGTGTAGCCTTCAGATGCACCAGCAGTTTGGGTTCCTGCGCCGTCACATCGTGCATCTCCACCACGTCCGGACGAGCCACCAACTGGAGGAGGAACGTGCTGATTAGATCCAAACCACATCCAGCTTTGAAGCTTTACCCAGGAGTGTGTGTGTGTGTGTGTGTGTGTGTGTGTGTGTGTGAAACCTGTTTGAGTTCAGCTACAGTCAGCCTGTTCATCCTCCTCAGCTTCTTCTTGGAGAGTTTCGGGACGTCCGGCTTGATTTCCTGTAAAACCAGAAGATGATATTAATTCCCGAGACCAGGTTTTTAAGAGTAATCTCTCGTTTAGACTTCGTTTACCTCGTCGCTGTCGTCACTGTCCTTCTTCTCCTCCAGGAACTTCTTCTTGTACATGGACAGTTCAGGTTTCTCGGGCTTCTCCGGCTCCTTCTCCTTCTCCTTTTTCAGTTCATCAGTCAGCTGGGAAACAGAATCAGGTTTATTGGTCACATGCGTAGTTATACATGGTACAGCCAGCAGTGGAATTCTTTCTTGACCTCTCCAACAGAAAATTACATTTGTTTAAAAGGATAAGAAAAATAGGATAGAATAAATATAAAATAAAATATGTATTTACAAGGTGCAATGGAATTATAAAAGAGGGTTGTGTTTTTTGTGCAAATATTGCAGTGCAGGGTTACAGGTTCAAGTTAAATGTCCGTTCAGTCCTGGTTCAGGGTCCGAAACAACCAGGGGATGAACATGTGACTCACAATGAAAACGTCCCATACGCTGCATGTCAAGCATCAGACTATCAGTCGACTATAGGGAAAATCTGACGAATCAGATTTGACTATGAAAATCTTTAGTTGAATACAGCCCTAATATTTATACAAATCCTGTTATAAACATGGCTTTTTTTTTGTGTGTGTGTGTATATATATATATATATATATATATATATATATATATATATATATATATATATATATATATATATATATATATATATATATATATATATATATATATACACACACACACACATACATACATGCTTAAAACCAAAACCTACATGGTTATCATCATAAAAATATATATACTTTTTTCTTTTCTATTCATCTGAATAAAGTTAATTGGCAATATATTACTAAAAATTCACCTTAAACGCATCAAAGATCCTTTTAAAGAAAATGAAGTTGGGGTCGTAGATCTCCGGCTCCTCGGTAACATACTCGATCTCCACTTCAGCCTCCTTCTCCTTATTCTTGTCGCTCTCCTTCTTCTCCACCTCCTCTTGCTTCTTGTTCTCCTCGTTCCGTTTCTTCTTGTTCTTCTTTTTCCGGTTTCTCCGTCTGCGGCTTTTCTGTAGATCGCCGACATAAAACCGTAACATTTTAACAAAACACTCGTTCAGTGCCTCTCAAGAATCGTTAAAACAATTAGAAGGAATAAAAACAGAGGCAGCTTTTTTAATCTGATGGTTAGAAACCCTGGTCCTGTTTAAACCCCTGTCTTTATCTCTGATTACAGATTAATCGAATGATCTGTAACAACCAGTTAATAACAGTTTAAATTTTATGACGATTCCTTTAACGTGACGTTCTGAAGTCTGTCCACTAGAGGGCAAAGTTTAACAGCTATTCCTCAAAATAAAGTCAATAAGGCTTGAATATGTACAATTAATGTATAATGTAATTTCAATAAAGAACCCACTATACAGTGTAACCATTACTTAATATAAATTAGTGAAAACGAGTACTTCATTTGCACCGTGACGGACCGATTTAGGAGGATGATCAGATACTGATACCAGTCGTTAAAATGCCCCATCAAAGGTTATATTGTCTATAGGGGTCATTGAGCATCCAACATCGGCACCTTTTATTCGAAACAATACTTAAAATCAACAAATCTTACATCTTTTTTGGAGAGTCCACCTTCATCCTCATCATCTGAATAAGCGCGAGAGTTGGCGTCCAAATCCGCAGCATCATCGTCGTCCTCCTCTGAACACAGAACACATAAAAAGGTTACGTTCCACTCCCGAAGTTCACGAGAAAACGATGCCGAGGTTTAAAAGTCACTTAAAATATTTGGAGTCAGTGTTCCAACCTGTAGGAGCTGTGGTCAGCTGCTCCTGTCGGATCTCCTTCAGCTGCAGGATCTTCTCCAGAGCTTGAGGGATCTTTGGTCCGATGCCGGTGTCATCACTCTGCCACATCTGCAGTCGGAGTTAAACAAACGAATGAACACACACACACACACACACACAATAAGCAAACACAAAATGATGAGAACTGCAGTCAAGCTTCGCAGCTGTAGTCTCTACTGTCGAAACGTTTGGACCTCACAACCTTCAGAACATTGTGTAAAGATCTCAGGAATGTGGAGGCTGGTTATTATATGGTTTCTCATAACCACACAAGTCCAAAATCACATCATCAGCATCAATAAGACCTGCTGTGTCCACATACTTAGATTGTCTGCATGATGACACCACACTGTCTAATCAGCACATACCTCTCTGCCATCCTCTCCAGGTGGGGGCGGTATCCTCTGTCTCTGATTGGCCTGCGACATCGAGAGGACTCCCGGAGGAGGTGGGCCGCTGGTAGTCAAGGCTACATTAAAACAAATAATTTTTCTTAGATATTATTTGACGTTAATGGACATGCTGACATCACACAGATTATTGCTCAGGTAACATCGAGGGGTTCTGAAAGAGTCCAGTGTCTTTATATATACTAGGGGTGTCTTCAACAAAGGATTTTCATAGTCGAATCTGCTTCGTCAGATTTTCCCTATAGTCGACTGATAGTCGAATCAGTTAAAATTTCACCACAAGATGGCGCTATGAGCGTGGTTTTTAAAAAAGATTTTTTTAAAAATATTTTACTTGTTTTTCTAGAGCACCGTAAATGGGATCCCCGTTCTGGACTTTTTTCCACTTCAAAGGAAAAACCAAAAAAAAACTTAAAAACCTAAAAATTAGGATGATTTTATTTGACAAAAGGCTATATATATATAACGAAAACAAAGACATTTCATGTAAAAACTAATGCTTAGCAGCAGCCATGGGCGCCCCCGTGTGGTCAACATGGTACATTCGACTATGAGGTTCATAGTCGACTACGGTTCTCCGAATCGAATCGTCGAATCGAGCGAATATTGCAGCTCACCCCTAATAAATACAGTCTTATTAATGCTGAGAGCATGACATCCGTGTGTGTGAGACATCATCGAGACGAGGACATTTGATCACAAGATGATCATCACTCAGACCCTTACTTTTGATTGGAGGCATAGGGGGCAGCAGATGAGGTCCCAGGTTTAGATCCGGCCCCCTGGGGCCTGGTGGTCCCGTTGGCATCTTGATCATCTCCTGCTGCCTTTCATGCTCCATCAGCTGCCCGGCCTGCAGAAGGGAAGGAAAGACGTTTCAACAACAGAGCAGTGGAACCAGGATCCACGTCCCAAAAACACAGGAACCTCAAACGTTTGAACATTCAACAGAAGGTTCTATATCTGGATTTGAACCTCCAATCTTCAGACAAATGCACTAAGCAACCACACGCCACCGTCCCATACCTGACCGACCCGTTCCTCTGAGGGCATCATCATGGCAGCCCGCTGCTGGTCCATCTTCATCGGGTCGTCCTGTGCCATGCCGGGGGGAGGGCCAGCTGGATCCATGACCATCCTCATGCTAGGTGGAGGAGGTGGTCCCCTCATCATACCCATAGCTGGGAGCATTCCCATTCCAGGTGGTAGAGGCATGGAGGGCATCGGGGGCATCGGTGGCAGACCAGGTATCTGAAGTTAAATAAACGTTAACATAAAAACGAGATGACGATGATGGTTCATTACAGTTAGTGAACATGGTGTTACCTGAGCCAGGGGCTTGTCATCAGCACTTTGCATTTTTGGCTTCGTTAACAGCACACCAGTCTGAGGAGGGAATCAAAACTGATCAGAATGCAACTCATTAAGGGAGTCACGGCAAAAACAGAGTTAGTGTAGACGCTAAAGGCATTACCTGCATTACGAAGTTTTTCAGTCTGTCGATTAACTCTTCCCTTGGACCTACAAACAAAATCAGAATTTTAATTATTTAGTATTTTTAATTAGTATTTAGACGAACTGATATTTAATGTGTTATTAGCAGAAAGTCTTTGTTTTTAAAGGTGTTTTTGAGGATGTGGTAGCTCAGTTGTTTGGGTGTTGGGCTCTAAATGCACTGTGTCAATCATTCATTCATTCATTATCTTCCGCTTTATCCTCTATTGGGGTTGGGGGGGGGGTTTCCCCATGCCCATCCAGGGGAGAACGTTTCGGGCGCTGGGCAGATAGACCCAGGACAGGATGCCAATCCATCGCTGGGCACACACTCACTTACACAGACACGCACACATACACAAACTATATGGGGCAATTTGGAGAACTTAATTGACTTGAACCATGTTTTTGGACTGTGGGAGGAAACCGGAGAACCCGGAGGAAACCCACGCGGACACGGGGAGAACATGGAAACTCCACCCAGATGGGGATTCGAACCGGGAATCCCTAGTGCTGAGAGGAGAACGTGCCAAACCACTAAGCCACCATGCTTTGTACTCATTCATTATCTCCCGCTTTATCCTCTATTAGGGTTGCAGTGGGGTTCCCCATGCCCATCCAGGGGAGAACGTTTCGGGCGCTGGGCAGATACACCCAGGACAGGGCGCCAATCCATCGCTGTGCACACACTCACTCACACAGACACACTCTATATGGGGCAATTTGGAGAATTCAATCGACCTCGATCCATGTTTTTGGACTGTGGGAGGAAACCAGAGAACCCGGAGGAAACCCCACGCGGACACGGGGAGAACATGGAAACTCCACCCAGATGGGGATTCGAACCGGGAATCCCCAGTGCTGAGAGGAGAACATGCTAAACCACTAAGCCACCGTGCCGCCCGGCTTTGTACTCCTTTAATCTAATCTAATTTAATTTAATCTAGAGGTCTGTGACGTAAGGAATGGAATCTCTGGAACAACGGAAACGCGCGTTTGCAGTTTTAATAAATGCTGAATGCAGAGACGTCATTAGTCATTAGTAAGAGGAGACATCGTCAGAAGTCGGTGTAATTAATCTGTTTAATTATCGTTTCGGTAGAAAACACTTAGTTTTAATCTGCGGCTCTGATAGCATTAGCTTAGCATCTAAACATGGCAGCGGGCCACTTCATTCAAAGCGACGCTCCTCCGGACGCGTTAATAACGCCGCCCGCTGCGGACGCGACTCTGTTAATAACGAGAACGTTTTTAATGTTTAAATTTTAAAAAGTCTTCGTGTTCGATAAAGCAGCTCTGAGAGACTGACGCGATGAAAGGAAAAGTCGGCGGCCCGCGCAGGCGCAGTGCACATTCGGAGCCAACGCGGTCAGAGCGTCGCTCTCGGGCCGGACGGACGGACGGACGGACGGCCGGCTTTTCTCACCCAGCACCGGCGCGCCGACCTCCGCCAGCTTCGCCTGCAGCTCCTGCACGCTCCACGAGTTCAACTCCGAGTCCAAACCCGGGGCTCCGTCCGCCGCCATCGCCGCTCACGCACACAACGGAGACACGACGCGGGGCATCACGGGAAACACAGTCCCGCCGGACGATTTGGTGTTTCGTCGCCATCTAGTGGTGGACTTTGTCCTAAATAATTGGTTTGCATGTTCTCCCCGCGTGTGCATGATTATCTCATTATCAGTGAGTGTGTGCGTGTGTGTGTGTGTGGGAGGGGTCCCTATGCCCATTCAGGGCAGAACGTTTCGGACTGTGTCAGGAGAATGGAGAACTCTGAGAACACCCAGGAGAACATGGGAAGAACATGGAAGCTTGTTAGTCCTTCATTCATTCATTCATTCGTTATCTCCCACTTTATCCTCTATTAGGGTCGCGGTGGGGTTCCCCATGCCCATCCAGGGGAGAACGTCTCGGGCGCTGGGCAGATAGACCCAGGACAGGGCGCCAATCCATCGTTGGACACACACTCACTCACACAGACACACTCTATATGGGGCAATTTTGAGAATTCAATTGACTTGATCCATGTTTTTGGACTGTGGGAGGAAACCGGAGAACCCGGAGGAAACCCACGCGGACACGGGGAGAACATGGAAACTCCACCCAGATGGGGATTCGAACCGGGAATCCCTAGCGCTGAGAGGAGAACGTGCTAAACCACTAAGCCACCGTGCCGCCCATACAGTACATATATTTATATATTTATAGTTTAAAATATTCTATATTTATATATTGTAGTTGTGTATTGTATATATTATATATATTCATAGTTATATATTATATTTCACATTTCACATAGCAATATACTGTATTAAAAAAAAAATCTTCTTTCATTCATTATCTTCCGCTTTATCCTCTATTAGGGTCACGGTGGGGTTCCCCATGCCCATCCAGGGGAGAACGTCTCGGGCGCTGGGCAGATAGACCCAGGACAGGGCGCCAATCCATCGCTGGGCACACACTCACTCACACAGACACACTCTATATGGGGCAATTTTGAGAACTCAATTGACTTGATCCATGTTTTTGGACTGTGGGAGGAAAGCGGAGAACCCGGAGGAAACCCACGCGGACACGGGGAGAACATGGAAATTTAAAATTCATATTTAAACTAAATTTAAACTTAAAGATAACAGGGTAATCGGAGTCCGTGACCCATAATTTCGCTCTTATCTCGTGTATCACGTGTGATATTAATGATAATAACATTTTCTTGAATCTTGAATGTGTTGAAAACCGGCGGTCAATATATAATTCAAACAACAAAATCGGAGTCGAGCTCGGGAAAGACAAACAAACAACAAAACGTTAACAAACCGACAGCAACGAAAACAACTAAATAATAAAAAAACAGACGGACAACTTTACGGGGCTGGCGCGGTGCAGTTTGCGCATGCGCACCGACCTTGGGCGGGTCTGTCGGCAGCGATCAGTCAAAGCGCTCGAATGGAAGCTTAAAAAAGTTGTTTAAGGTGAAGTTTGTTCGTCCGATCGCCGGCCGAGCTTCAGGTAGGACGAACGCGTCTCTCTTGCATGCGGTTTGTAACTGCGCTGCGACCTTTGTTTGAAGTTCTTTGAGGTTTTTTTAAGAGCCGCCGCAGCTCCGCACGGTTTTTTTTTTAATTTGATAATCGCGATCATGATTATTATGATTAATAATTAATTACTGCTGTTTCAAAAAACAATAACCAGAGAGCGGATTATTAGACCATGGTAATTAATGATTGAGTATTGACGTTGGTAATAATAAGCCCTTTTTTGTTGTTAATAAGTCTTTCCACAAAGTTTTTGTAGTGTTAAAGGTTTAATGATAAATGTGCAAAGTATAGCAGAAAGCTTATAATCAGGGGTTAGGGCTGAGTGTTATGATCTCAAATCCATATTAGGTTATCTTTTATTCGAGGGACACTGAGGCCACTATTTTCGGTGATAAAACTGAACTATTTTGCCTACAGGGCTTACACACAGAGGAAATTGTCCTCCACGTGTCCTCAACATTCAGTGAGTGGGGTTGGGTGCCTTGCCCCAGGTCACTTCAACCATGGAACTAGGTGGAATCGGGAATCGAACCGTGGGCCTTCAGTTTGCCAGGCTGGTTCCTTAACCAGAAGCCTGCGACTGCCCCCATGACTGCACAAATACAAATACAAATACAAGTTCTAGTTCTAGGAGTTGAGTACTTGGCAGTACTGCGTTTTGAAACAAGTTCACAATAACAGCAGTATTACAGTTCCGTTTTTTTTCCCGTAATTACTTTGGTTAGATGTTGAGAGAATGCCTTTAAAACACGTTTTTTTTTTAAATAACAAAACAAAACTGTGGTCTGGACCTCATTCAGTGGATTTAAATACCACACGATGTTCTCAATGTACAACTGCGGTTGAAGTATCAGAATAGTTTAATGGGTACGAGTTTATGATCGCAGTATCGATCTCAATACATCGCCGTGTGTGTGGTTCACGATCAATATAATACGATCAATATAATCACATATTATATACTTTTTTTTTTATTGTTAATGACCTTTAAATGCAATTTAAAGGTCGTTTTAAGTGTCACTGTATTCAGTGAAGACATGTGAGTCAGTAATCACCGTAGAAAATCACCAGAGCGATGGATGTGAGGTGGTGACGCTCAGGTGTGTAGCTATATATTCATTCATGCATTCATTATCTCCCGCTTTATCCTCTATTAGGGTCGCGGTGGGGTTCCCCATGCCCATCCAGGGGAGAACGTCTCGGGCGCTGGGCAGATAGATCCAGGACAGGGTGCCAATCCATCGCTGGGCACACACTCACTCACACAGACACACTCTATATGGGGCAATTTGGAGAATTCAATTGACTTGATCCATGTTTTTGGACTGTGGGAGGAAACCGGAGAACGCGGAGGAAACCCACGCGGACACGGGGAGAACGTGGAAACTCCACCCAGATGGGGATTCGAACCGGGAATCCCTAGCGCTGAGAGGCGAATGTGCTAAACCACTAAGCCAGCGTGCCGCCCTGTAGCTATACACACTATATAATATTACTATATAATATATATATATATATATTAGTGTGTGTGTGTAGCTATTTTTAATTAAACTGTGTGTCTCATTTCCACAGTGGCTTTTATTCCCAGATAAGGATTACAGTCGTGCAGCACAGTCACTGTATAGTAATAAATGGATTGACTTTTTTTTTTTTTTTTTTTTTTTTTTTTTAAACTGTACCTCAAACATGTTTGTGCTGCAGCATAGACAGGAAGTGGGCCGTCTCTGCTGGCTTTTCTCTGCAGAAACAAAGATGTGTTGACTTTAATTGCTGACACAACATTCATTCATTCATTATCTCCCGCTTTATCCTCTATTAGGGTCGCGGTGGGGTTCCCCATGCCCATCCAGGGTAGAACGTCTCGGGCGCTGGGCAGATACATCCAGGACAGGGCGCCAATCCATCGCTGGGGACACACTCACACACACACACACACACACTCTCTATATGGGGCAATTTGGAGAATTGAGTTGACTTGATCCCTGTTTTTGGACTGTGGGGGGAAACCGGAGAACCCGGAGGAAACCCACGCGGACACGGGGAGAACTCCAGCCAGATGGGGATTCGAACCGGGAATCCCTAGTGCTGAGAGGCGAACGTGCTAAAGCACTAAGCCACCGGTCCGCCGCTGACACAACAATTAAAATATATTAATTCAGATTGACATTATAGGTTTGATTAGTGTTACAAACTTGATGAATGTTAATTACAAAATGCAATGCCGAGAGCAGATGTGAGGCAGTTTACTTTGGGTCAGATACATGTCTGATTTGTGGGCTTATATCATATGTTTAGTTCATTTATATATTATTATTATTATTATTATTTTAAATCCCGTGTGTCAACAGTGTGAGCTCATAATTCACAGATTATTTATGTTAATATTTGATAATAGATAAACTGATTTGATCTGTTTTTTTTAAATTTTGTGAAATGTCCTGATTATCCCGTTACATGGACATGTGGCATTAGGATTATAGACTGGCTTCATGTCTTCATGATGTGTAACGATGCCATAATTCTTTACTAAAGTCGTGAAGTAAAAACAAACCGGCAAGCCCGAAATGGAATGAAGAACCTTTACTCCAGTGTGCTCAGGTCCGGTTCCACCACCCATGACGCTTTGAGAACCTACAGGCCACTTCAGATTTTTAACAATTCAGCAGTTCACAATGCAGCTGGATTAATTAAACGAATTAGCCTCGGATTAAATCATCTTTAGATGAGCATTAAATTAATCTGAGCTAAATGTAAACATCCACTGAGTCTGTGGACAGGAATGCTATGTTATTGAGACAGCCGGTTTAAGGTGAAGTAAGTACTAATCACTCAGTGCAGGGATCAGTGCAGGGATCAGTAATGGTACAGTCCTCCCCGCTCAGTGGCTCACGTTATTGAATCACTTTATAATGTAAATTAAAAGTAAAATGATGGAGAACACAAGCACCTCACCTCAGTCAGATTCCTGTGATCAGATTTCTGTCTGCAAGCCAAAAGTACATGAATCTGAACGGGCGTGGCCGTAAACAACTGTGCAGAAGGTTGCACAGATTATTGCCTTACCTGCGCGGTAACACCTGTCTGAACTGAGCAGTGGATTATCATGTTTAGTTTTGAAAGCATAACCGCACCCTGAATGCTGGTCGTGAGAGCGACTCCGTCGTCAATACCCATCCATCCATTATCTTCAGCTTTGACTTTTAGGGTCGTGGCGGGGTTCCCCTTGCCCATCCAGGGGAGAACGTTTTGGGCGCTGGGGAGATACACCCAGGACAGGGCGCCAATCCATCGCTGGGCACACACTCACTCACACAGACACACTCTATATGGGGCAATTTGGAGAACTCAATTGACTTGATCCATGTTTTTGGACTGTGGGAGGAAACCGGAGAACCCGGAGGAAACCCACGCAGACATGGGGAGAACATGGAAACTCCACCTATTTACAAACTGGTATGTTATCAGTCCTGCTTACTAAAAATTATACATTCCAAAAATCATGTCATGTGAAACTACAAAAAGACTCAGAGGATGAGATGTTGACTTAAATTATGAGGGCTGTTCAAAAAGTAGGTTAGCACGTTCGCCTCTCAGCGCTAGGGATTCCCGGTTCGAATCCCCATCTGGGTGGAGCTTCCATGTTCTCCCCGTGTCCGCGTGTGTTTCCTCCGGGTTCTCCGGTTTCCTCCCACAGTCCAAAAACATGGATCAAGTCAATTGAATTCTCCAAATTGCCCCATGTAGAGTGTGTCTGTGTGAGTGAGTGTGTGCCCAGCGATGGATTGGCGCCCTGTCCTGGGTCTATCTGCCCAGCGCCCGAGACGTTCTCCCCTGGATGGGCATGGGGAACCCCACCGCGACCCTAATAGAGGATAAAGCGGGAGATAATGAATGAATGAATGTATGAATGTTCAAAAAGTAATGGCCCACATTGTTTTTTGGAGTATGTATTTATATATAAATATATTTATATATTCTACATCATCTCTATCGACCTCTACGTGTCAACGGCAGCATAAAACAAGTGAACCATCATCTTCAAAGTGGATCCTATGAAAATTTTCGTTGAGAGGCCTGAAGAACTAGAAGTCCAACACTAGTTTGGTGGTTCATTGCAGCTCCACACTTCATTAAAATGATTTTAAACAATATACCTTCATGTGTGTGAGGTTCTGCAGAACCTTTCTGCTTAGCGGGATCTGATGGTTCCCTCCGTGGGTTTAATAGTTTGCACCTCAGAATAAAGATCACAGCTGTTTAAGTTCGTCATGAACGCTGATGTCTCAACTCAGTATAAACAAATGGCCTGTTTTAGCTGAAGACTTTGTCTCGTTGCCAGGTCCACATGAAACACACGGGTAAATTTAGTAATGCAGTCAGACTTTTGACTTTTGGGTCAGTCGACACCCGCTGTGCTGTATATACAGGTTTGTTAGAGGGCTCGTGATTGTTAACTGGTAATTCTGTCCAACTCCGGAATAATGGGACAGTTTCACTTTCTTTCTGAATCTTGATTCTGTACAACACAGCATGTGGTGAGATTGCAGGCGACAGCACAAACACACAAAGCCCTACTAAAGGCTCATTTATGCTCAACGTTAAATACGGAAACGGATACGGACGGAGCCTTTTGTCCGTACTCTGCGTTCATTTCGTACGTAATTTGCACGTTTTCTGAAAGCTTGCGGATGCGGACAGGACGGAGCAATACCACTGGAAACCGTGGGGGCAGTGCATGATGCGACCACTTCCATATGTACACGAAGGAGAAGAAAAACACGGCGTAACTTTTTGAAGACCGGTTGTGCGAGTTGGTGCGCAATTTTAATCATTTATATGATGTTCCTTCGCCGGGGCACAGGGACAAACAGTTGTTACAAAACTGTTACAAAAATTTCCTCCGCCGTCGCCATGTTTGATTTTTACTCTAAACTGCCCTCTAATGGATGTAGTGTAAAACAAGCATATCAATGGAGCTGACGCAAGGAAGTATGTGGGCAGTAACTGTTATATCGCATGAAGCACACGCACACATTTCCGTACGCAGAGGGAGTATAAATGAGGCTTAAGACATCACAACTGGCCCTTAGCACCAGCAAACCCCAAGAAGAAATGAACAACAAAAATGACAAAACGAAAAAAAAAGCGACTGCCCTCAACTTTCTAAAAGCCCCGGATCACAACACACAGAAAACAGAGAAAACCAAGGATGTAGAGATGAAAGAAGAGGGACATAATAGACATCGCAGTATATCCCCCAAAACCAGAAATAAACCCCGTTCCAACATACCAAAACCCAAATGACAAATGCCATAATATAATGGAACTGCAGAGGCCTCAGGGCTCATCCAGAATCCCCTCAACAGACTCAAAACAACTCAGACATGAACATCAGACAAAATGGCAAACTGAATGGGACATCCAGACCAGAAACAAACCTCATACAACCGAAAATCAACAACGGACCGAGAACCCACCATGTGGGACGGCGCATGGATCAAGTCATCGTATTGAGATATCTCGCGGCTAAAAAGATAAAAATGGAAATAAATGAGTGACTGAAATATAAGGAAGGGCGGCACGGTGGCTTAGTGGTTTAGCACGTTCGCCTCTCAGCACTAGGGATTCCCGGTTCGAATCCCCATCTGGGTGGAGTTTCCATGTCCTTCCCGTGTCTGCGTGGGTTTCCTCCGGGTTCTCCGGTTTCCTCCCACAGTCCAAAAACATGGATCAAGTCAATTGAATTCTCCAAATTGCCCCATATAAAGTGTGTGAGTGAGTGTGTGCCCAGCGATGGATTGGCGCCCTGTCCTGGGTCTATCTGCCCAGCGCCCGAGACGTTCTCCCCTGGATGGGCATGGGGAACCCCACCGCGTCCCTAATAGACCCTAATAGTCATAATAGAAAGTATACAGACTGTAAAAATGTACCATACCTTGCCATTGGGTAGCTTACAAATGCTAAATATGGCGTTAAAACACAAATAAATAAATAAATGAGATTGCAGGCATATATTTGGGCATATATTTAGACATGCTTGCCTTTTTACCTACGGTTTTTGCCCACTGTGTAGTAGGTACAATGTGATTTTGGATGCAGCCCAGGTTATGTGAACATGCTGGGGGGAGGGGGGTCCATGCTTCCTCCTCACTGTACACAGTTACGCCGTATGAACCCTGATGGGAATCGAACCGTGACGTCTGTGTTCTGTTACGCCTGTGCGTTTGTGGCGGTGCAGGTTAAGAGCTGTGACATTAAACAACATGCACATAATTTACACATTACACAGAATCCTGCAGACGTGTGTGTGTGTGTGTGTGTGTGTGTGTGTGTGTGTGTGTGTTTATTTATTTTTAAGGTTGAAGGTCAGCTAAATGACTTAAATAGCACATTAGGAAGACATGCTTAAGTACGAGTTGAAATGTGAGTTTGTTGGAGGTTGTGTTCTGTTTGTCGTAAAACCGACCGTCCCTGCTGTAATGAGAAGTTGTGGTCTGTGGCGTAAAACTGCTGATCGGTTCCAACTCGTCGCATAAATTCTTAAAAATGGATCCTTAATAAACTCAGAGTGTTGAGGCAAAATACCTGTGAAAAGCCACACACACACACACACACACACACACACACGACCACACCCTCATCATGTTAGTGTTATTTCACATGGTTTGATCAGTTCTCAGAACAGCGTGTCCTCGGTTTAAACAGTGATTCATTAATTCCTAAGGCAGCTTCATTAATTATAGCAGCTTTTTGAGCGTAAAGAAAAGACAAATAAACCCGACTGACGACAATACCCGCCTCGCTCAGTTTGGCCTTATGATCCTCTCTAAGCTAATAAGCTGGGAAGCTCCTGAAACATTGCCGTGTTTACCTGCGGTGCTCTGGTGGGTGTAGACCCAAATCCACTCAGGAACCGGGTAACACCCCGTGCAGCACCATGTGGTAGCGATTAAAGGTTTGTTATTATTGAGGTGATGGTTT
Organism: Corydoras sp. C115; assembly: GCA_019802505.1. NCBI lineage: Eukaryota > Metazoa > Chordata > Actinopteri > Siluriformes > Callichthyidae > Corydoras > Corydoras sp. C115. The sequence continues at coordinate 702,510 of JAFMOC010000152.1, read as the reverse complement.
AAATCTTCTTTAAAGTCAAACTACATGATTGAGGCATTACTCACGCAGCAAAGCGCTGACTTTGTAAATAATTATTTCATATGGCCTCATTGCCGGGCAGAGCTGCTGATAAGCGTATTTGTTCACACAGAGCTTTTTTATAATCGTGCATTGTCTCAGAGCAGCTTTACAGTGTTCTACATATGAATCTATAAACGGAGAACACAAGAGAGCGTGTCAGGAAAGGCTTCCTGATATATGTGTTCAACTAAAGGTGTGTATAGGTGTGTGTTTGCATGCGTGTGTGTGTGCTCTGTTAACAGGTGTACAACTATAGTGTACGTGTGAGTATATATATTAGTGAAACAGTTAGTGTGTGATAACACTGTGTGTTTTTCTTTATTTTTCCCTTAATCTGGAACCCTTATAATCACAAAAAAAAACACATAATTATAATGACAGATGTCGGTGACTAATTTGAAATTACATTGAAATAACGGCCCAATTATAGCCCTTGTAACAAGACTATATAAAGTGCAACCCACCTTCTGCCATGAGCCAAATGGTAAGTCATGGCGTCAAAACCCAAATTAACAAACAAACTGTAATCTGCAGGATGGGAAATATATATATTTTTTAATTTAATTTAAATCCTGTAGTTTTGACAGACAAGATTGTATTCTGCACTGAGAGGCCAAGGCATTTTATTAAAGTAATAATGTTAGAAGCGCTCGTTCTTCCCCGGGATGGTCGGCTACGCGGGAGGGAATGCGTACGCCGGTCCGCTGAATACAACCTGCGCGGGGATGGTGCGCAGCGTTGTACCGTGGTTGAGCGTGGAAGGAGAGTCCTGAGACACCGGGTATAAAAACAAAACGAATTTATTATTAAAAATGCTGTAGGGACACCAACGGAAAGGGGGGAACGAAACAAACGCGACGAACACCTGGGTAATCAAACCACAAACAAAGACGTGCACGGGGGAGAGGGAATACGGAAACGAAGTAAGACAAACACCCGGTCACGTGCACAAAATATACCAATCACCCAACGGAGTCCATGGGTAAATTAAATGAGGGACCGGTGCCCCAGGCACCTGGGACAAATAATATTGCAAAAAATAAAAATTAATTCATTCATTCATTATCTCCCGCTTTATCCTCTATTAGGGTCGCGGTGGGGTTCCCCATGCCCATCCAGGGGAGAACATCTCGGGCGCTGGGCAGATAGACCCAGGACAGGGCGCCAATCCATCGCTGAAAATAAAAATTATAATGTGTAAAGTACTTGTCAGTCAGAAGGTCAAACCTGAGGGACCCGTCTTATATTTATTATATTGAATATCTGTTTACCTTTGTTTATATATATATATATATATATATATATATATATATATATATATATATATATATATATATATATATATATAATTAAAAAAAAAAAGTTCACTGAGGTGTTATATTGTAAGTAAAAAGCTTTAGTCATGTTTACAGGACTGTTGGTAAAAGGTTCAGTAAGATAAACTGAGCAGCTGATGGTGAGGGAGGGGAGTGACCTGCTGACTGTTGGACAGAGGAGATAAGGAACCATCGGAGGGGTTCTTTAGGGTTTCCATCACGACCTGGCCACCTCTCGCTCCGTCACTCGGACTAATCCCGCTCACAGTGAGGAGCGGCGACGATGGCAGCATTTTCTCCGGGATGACAGCTGCCATCAAGTGACAAGGAACCTTTAATCTTAAAGCCTGAAACACTTGAAGATCAGTGCAGCCGCTTATCAAAACACATGCCTCAAACCCAGCCTGCAGCCCGGTACGCTGCCCCGTCTGCGCGCAGTCGCTCAGAAGTCAGCACAGGACCTCCGTAAGCCGTGATCCGTGTTTGGTGGTAGTGTAGTGAACTTAGAATCACCGTCGTTGTGGATACGTTCATTGTAGGTCGCTGTGCTTATAATATGTATAAGATGTGTAAAGATGAAGCTTACTGATGTCTGAACAGCTATGCCGTTGCTCACATAAAGCACATCACAGCAAGGTGGCGCCATGGAGGGCATATTACTTACTGTTTTGTTTTTCGTTTTAAGGATGAAGAATTAAAAGGTTGTACTGTTCGGCAGAAAAATGTCATTTGTTTTGCTATTGAACATCCATACTGAGGGCCGGGTTGCCAAATATGGACATAATGACCGTGGAACAGACCGCATAATGACATCACAATTTCAGGAGTCCGTGGGTCATTGTTTTCTGTTATTTACAAAAAAGAGAAGTCATTTAGAATTAGTTTTCGCAGAGCTGCTGCATAACCTGCATTTCTGTGCTTTAATTAATTCATCAGAACTCTGACTTCTGCTTTTATAGCCATCAGAACACAATGCCCCATTACAAATGAACATACATGCACTGATTACACTGCTGCATGTCAGACGGGACGAATAATTTATATAATCTTCGGTCTGTAAATAAATTGTTGTTAACTGTTCCACAGTCTCGTTTGAAACAAAAGGGACACCGTGCCTTTTCTGTTGCTGCTCCCAGACTGTGGAATTAATTACCCCTGGATATCAGGTCGTTAACAGGCATAGAGGAATTCAAAACCCACCTTAAAACCTACCTCTTTTCTTTGGCCTACCAATTTGGTTAACCTGGTGATCTTCTATTTCTTCCATTTCTTTTCTATTTATTCATTTTTAATATGTTTAATGTGTATTTTATTCTGCTGTCCTCATTTATTATTTGTTATTTTGCTGTACCGCACTTTGGTCCGCTGCGGTTTTAAATGTGCTTTATAAATAAAATTGAATTGAATTGAATTAATCTAGGCGGCACGGTGGCTTAGTGGTTAGCACGTTCGCCTCTCAGCGCTAGGGATTCCCGGTTCGAATCCCCATCTGGGTGGAGTTTCCATGTTCTCCCCGTGTCCGTGTGGGTTTCCTCCGGGTTCTCCGGTTTCCTCCCACAGTCCAAAAACATGGATCAAGTTAATTGAGTTCTCCAAATTGCCCCATATAGAGTGTGTTTGAGTGTGAGTGAGTGAGTGTGTGCCCAGCGATGGATTGGCGCCCTGTCCTGGGTCTATCTGCCCAGCGCCCGAGACGTTCTCCCCTGGATGGGCATGGGGAACCCCACCGCGACCCTAATAGAGGATAAAGCGGGAGATAATGAATGAATGAATGAATGAATTAATTAATCTATGTTTGTCTTTTAAAGACGACTGACGATTTCAAAATAATTAGGGCTGTTTACTGCAATTTGCCGAACAACCTAATATTTTATTTTAAGACGTCACTGCTGCCTGAATGAGGATCGAATGAAGTTATTAAAACGGGTGGAAGCCCTGCGTGTCACCTGAGGGTATTAAACTCACTGAACCCCAGCTGCTGCTTTACATTACAGAATAAACACCATCAACCAGACGAGCTGAACAAAAGCTCAGTCTGCAGTGTTAGATTTAGAGATTTATGAAAAGCCATGCGTGAAGATGAAAGGTGTGTGTGTGAGAGAGATGGTATGGCGTGGGTTTAATGTGGCCGTTCTGTAGTTTTCAGGAGGTTCACTCGTGTTCAGACTGGCTGCAGTGAGAATGCGCTGGGTTTTACACTGTAGCAGGAATGTCAGCTTTCGTTATGTGAATAAAGAACATAATACCTGGATCATAAACCTGACGGCGTTTTTATACAAACCTGACTGTTGGAGTCTGAGCAGAGAACGAGGCCTCGCTCTGTATTGTGTAGGTTCTGTGTCAGAGAGGCATAACATTCACATTTCACATGGAGGGGGGTGACATTAAATTAAACGAAAAGGCACGAGAAGGCCGTGCATTTGCCTTATTGCCTAATGACGCTTCTTTCATGTGATTTATTCGCAATAATACACAACCGGGCGGCACGGTGGCTTAGTGGTTTAGCACGTTCTGGGTGGAGTTTCCATGTTCTCCCCGTGTCTGCGTGGGTTTCCCCCGGGTTCTCCGCTTTCCTCCCACAGTCCAAAAACATGGATCAAGTCAATTGAATTCTCAAAATTGCCCCATATAGAGTGTGTCAGTGTGAGTGAGTGTGTGCCCAGCGATGGATTGGCGCCCTGTCCTGGGTCTATCCTCCCAGCGCCCGAGACGTTCTTCCCTGGATGGGCATGGGGAACCCCACCGCGACCCTAATAGAGGATAAAGCGGGTGATAATGAATGAGTGAATGAATACACAACCTCGAGTGTCTTATTGCTTTAATAAGACAGTAAAAAATACATTATAATAAAAAGCAAGCTTTGATTCATAAATGTGTTTATTAAAAAACAAAATTATTAATAAGCAGGTTCTTTACGATGTAACCTAATGCAATCCGGTTTTTAAAGTGAACGCTGATCGCTGAGTAACAGGTTTCCTTATAGTAGCATGTTTAAAGTCGTAATTTACATGTTTCAGGTCGGTGTTGCCAGGTAGAACTGAATTCAAGCCAGTTATCCAAATGTATTCTAATAGCCTCTCGTTTGTTCTCAGGTGTTTCTGGATCCGGCTTCAGTTCGTGAGTCCACCTCCTGTTTCTCCTGAAGTCCTGACCTTCTCGCACGTCTCTGAAACATGGAGCCTATCTACGCCACCGGAATGGCGGCCAAGCTGCGCAGCCAGTGGGACCGTGACGAAGGCCTGGGTCAGAACCACAATGCTGTGAAGTTTCTTGGGCAGGACTTTGAGATGCTGAGATCTCAGTGCCTCCAAAGCAGGACCCTGTTCGAGGACAGTTACTTCCCAGCGTGTGCCGATTCCCTGGGGTTTAAAGAGCTGGGGCAAAACTCTTCCAAAACGCGCGGAGTCCGCTGGATGAGACCGACGGTGAGACCCTGCACCCTTTACAAACCATCTGTTTGTGTGTGTGTGTGTGTATATACACATTACTGTCACACAGCTGTCAGGTCAATGTTGGTCAGGTCCAAAAAGTTGATTCCAGTGATGGACTTTCAGTGACTGTGGCATAGTTGTTGGCGCCAGGTGTAAAAACGTATTAAACTGATGATGTGAGATAAAACGTACAGTGCACTGCAGTTTAAATGCCACAAACTCTTTGTCTTATTAATATTATTGTCTTCATTATGAACTATGTGTCCAGTTTACATAGACAGCAGTTTATTTTAGAACGTTTGTGTTTTTTATGTTCCGTTCTTCCTCTTAGTTTATCTCATAAATGGCAACACCCTGTAATTTATATTTGGATTTGTAAACTCTCATTTGTTTACTATCTTGGCTTCGCTTTACTGAACCCGTGACTCCGCCCCCACCGTCTGAAACGCCCATAAGAGGATTAAGGTCTCTGGAGTCTTCAGGTTAATCTGGTTCTGGATGTCAGCACGCTGAGATGTCCCGATGGGGTGTTCCGTTGGTTTTGATGTGGTTCTTATTGAAACGGGTGTAGTCTGTGCACGGAGTGAGAACCGTACGGCTGCCGCGAGAGTGCCGCGAGAGTGCCGCGAGAGTGCCGCGAGCAAGCACTGACTTTAACATGCTTTTGTTTGGGAATTGTGAAAGAGAATGTCTGCAGCTTTTATTGTTGCTCAGTGACGCAGGAAACTGCAGTGGCTGCCAGTTTGTAATAAAGGAAATGCGCGTGTGTGTGTGTGTGTGTGTGTGTGTGCGTGTGTGTGCGTGTGTGTGCGTGTGTGTGCGTGTGTGTGTGTGTGTTGTACATACACATTATCCAGTTTATCAGCTCCACTCCACCTTACGAATTCACTTATGAGTTCCACAGTTTCAGACTGCAGTCCACACGTTTCTCTTTATACTTTCATTATTTTGTAATCGGATGGCAGGACCGCCCCCCCCCCCCCCCCCCCCCCCCCCCCCCGCAGGTCAGGATGTGTGTTCATCGGATGATTCTCTGAGCCGTTGATGTTGATGTTGACGCTGCTACATCACTAAGAGTCCACCAACCACAGGCATCCCGTAGGCCGCGTCCTGTGAGCATCGATAAAAAGGATCATGGCATGTCTGACCCAAACAGTCCCGCAGTTTATCATGGTGGTGACCGAATCCGATGGTTCCGGCTCGGTGTCGTCTCTGATAGTTCGGATGTTGACATCCTTAACCCGACGTTACGGTCCCGGGACCGGACATTCCGCAGGTCCCATGTTGATATTTCATAACACGAAGAACAAAAGACGTTTTTAGCCACGTTCACTTACAAACACACGTACCGGCGCCAAGTTAAAACTGCCAAGTTAACCAGTTAGTCCATCACTGAGCCTCACTCCTCACACTAGAGCGTTTTTATTGCCACTGCTTTAGCTTGCTGTAAAGTTCTAAATCTTAAAAATCTTAAGACAATGTACTATTATACTATTATTCATTCATCCATTATCTCCCACTTTATCCTCTATTAGGGTCGCCGTGGGGTTCCCCATGCCCATCCAGGGGAGAACGTCTCGGGCGCTGGGCAGATAGACCCAGGACAGGGCGCCAATCCATCGCTGGGCACACACTCACTCACACAGACACACTCTATATGGGGCAATTTTGAGAACTCAATTGACTTGATCCATGTTTTTGGACTGTGGGAGGAAACCGGAGAACCCAGAGGAAACCCACGCAGACACGGGGAGAACATGGAAACTCCACCCAGATGGGGATTCGAACCGGGAATCCCTAGCGCTGAGAGGAGAACATGCCAACCACTAAGCCACCGTGCCACCATTATACTATTATAAAAAGCTTTATTATTAATAAATAAACCCAAACCAGGCAGCACGGTGGCTTAGTGGTTTAGCACGTTCTCCTCTCAGCGCTAGGGATTCCCGGTTCAAATCCCCATCTGGGTGGAGTTTCCATGTTCTCCCCGTGTCTGCGTGGGTTTCCTCCGGGTTCTCCGGTTTCCTCCCACAGTCCAAAAACATGGATCAAGTCAAGTGAATTCTCCAAATTGCCCCATATAGAGTGTGAGTGTGTGCCCAGCGATGGATTGGCTCCCTGTCCTGGGTCTATCTGCCCAGTGTCCGAGACGTTCTCCCCTGGATGGGCATGGGGAACCCCACTGCGACCCTAATAGAGGATAAAGCTGGAGATAATGAATGAATGAAAAACCCAAACCATTTCTCTAATGAATGCACTGATTTGGTCCTCATTGTTTTTACTCATGGAATCTGCCCCTGATTTGGGGGGGGGGGTAGTTAAAAGCAACCCGAGGAGACGGATGAGTAAAGGCTTCACTTTTCGTTGGTATTTATTCAGAGTTCGGTGTGGTCGTGTGTTTGCAGGAGATCTGCTCACGTCCGGAATTCATCCAGGACGGCGCCACACGCACAGACATCTGTCAGGGAGCGCTGGGTGAGTCTCACGCCGGGACACTTTTTTTTTTCTCCCTGATGCTATGAGGAAAGTTCAGATCTGCAAATAATATATCCGAACAACGTGGCGCGTAAATACAAACTGAACGTGGACTGAAGGAGGATCGCTGCTCCAAGCTGATGAAATGCAGGCATGTTGCTATAGCAACCGCAGAAAGGAAAAAAGGGAAATGTGTAACCCTGCACAGACAGAAGCACCAAAAATGAAACTAAAACGGCAACGAATGTAGGGGTGAGCTGCAATATTCACTGATTCGACGATTCGATTTCGGAGAACCGTAGTCGACTATGAACCTCATAGTCGAATGTACCAATCTGACCACATGGGGGCGCCCATGGCTGCTGCTAAGCATTAGTTTTTACATGAAATGTCTTTGTTTTCGTTATATATATATATATATATATATATATATATATATATATATATTCCTTCATTCATTCATTATCTCCCGCTTTATCCTCTATTAGGGTCGCGGTGGGGTTCCCCATGCCCATCCAGGGGAGAACGTCTCGGGCGCTGGGCAGATAGACCCAGGACAGGGCACCAATCCATCGCTGGGCACACACACACTCACACAGACACACTCTATATGGGGCAATTTTTGTGAATTCAATTGACTTCATCCATGTTTTTGGACTGTGGGAGGAAACCGGAGAACCCGGAGGAAACCCACGCTGACACGGGGAGAACATGGAAACTCCACCCAGATGGGGATTCGAACCGGGAACTCCCTAGCGCTGAGAGGCGAACGTGCTAACCACTAAGCCACCGTGCCGCCCCTATATATATATATATATATATATATAGCCTTTTGTCAAATAAAATCATCCTAATTTTTAGGTTTCTAGTTTTTTTTTTTTAGGTTTTTACCTTTGAAGTGGAAAAAAGTCCAGAACGGGGATCCCATTTACAGTGCTCTAGAAAAACAAGTAAAATATTTTAAAAAAATCTTTAAAAAAAAATAAAAAACACGCTTATAGCGCCATCTTGTGGTGAAATTTTAACTGCTTTGACTATCAGTCGACTATAGGGGAAATCTGACGAATCAGATTTGACTATGAAAATCCTTAGTTGAATACACCCCTAAACGAATGGGTCAGAGCGGCTGCAGGCGTGTGAGTGTGTAAGAGGGGAGTGTGTTTGGGTTTCGGGTTGGGCTGAATAATTGTCGTGCGTTTCAGGTGATTGCTGGCTCCTGGCTGCCATCGCATCTCTTACTCTTAACGATAACCTCCTGCATCGTGTGGTTCCACACGGGCAGAACTTCACCAGTGGCTATGCTGGCATCTTCCACTTTCAGGTATGAACACATCACACTGTTACCTTCTGAAAGTAAACCTCGTACCCTTTACTCTGGTGGTTTCAGGTGGTGCAGTTGAGGTGGAGGGGAGTGTGTGGGTGTGTGTGTGTGTGTGTGTGTGTGTGTGTGTGTGTGTACACTGTGTTACAGGTGTGGTAGAAGCTGAACCTGGGTGTGTCCTCCTGCAGGGGTTTTTTTTTCCACTGAAATTTAGACAGGACACCACATGACTGATCTTCATCCCATGGGGCTGTAGGGTTTTTTATGATCTCTGGTGGTGTGTGTGTGTGTGTGTGTGTGTGTGTGTGTGTGTGTGTGTACAAGTATTTCTGTAAGCAGCTGCAGAGGGAATTCCTCCCTGTAACATTGAGCAAACATGGCAACAGACAGATGGTGAAAGGGGGAGGAGACGTTTTTAAAGTCACAGCAGCATCGTATTTTTTTTACCTCCATTGTTTGCCTAAAGCAATGAGCATGTTATGATTAAAATGATATAATTCATTCATTCATTATCTCCCGCTTTATCCTCTATTAGGGTCACTGTGGGGTTCCCCATGCCCATCCAGGGGAGAACGTCTCGGGCGCTGGGCAGATAGACCCAGGACAGGGCGCCAATCCATCGCTGGACACACACTCACTCACACAGACACACTCTATATGGGGCAATTTGGAGAATTCAATTAACTTGATCCATGTTTTTGGACTGTGGGAGGAAACCGGAGAACCCGGAGGAAACCCACGCGGACACGGGGAGAACATGGAAACTCCACCCAGATGGGGATTCGAACCGGGAATCCCTAGCACTGAGAGGAGAACGTGCTAAACCACTAAGCCACCGTGCCCCCTGATATAATTTAAATGTAAAAAAAATGTTTTTACAAATAATTTCATTATTTTTGAAAAATAAATGGGGCGGCACGGTGGCTTAGTGGTTTAGCATGTTCTCCTCTCAGCACTAGGGATTCCTGGTTCGAATCCCCATCTGGGTGGAGTTTCCATGTTCTCCCTGTGTCTGCGTGGGTTTCCTCCGGGTTCTCCGGTTTCCTCCCACAGTCCAAAAACATGGATCAAGTCAATTGAGTTCTCCAAATTGCCCCATATAGAGTGTGTCTGTGTGAGTGAGTGTGTGCCCAGCGATGGATTGGTGCCCTGTCCTGGGTCTATCTGCCCAGCGCCCGAGACGTTCTCCCCTGGATGGGCATGGGGAACCCCACCGCGACCCTAATAGAGGATAAAGCGGGAGATAATGAATGAATGAAGAATAATAATTGCTTCAGTCATTCCCTCAGCAGTTTGAAGAATTGGCCTCTCACACAGTTCTAATGTTAGAATGGCTGCTAATGGGATTATTGTTGGGTGCTGAGAGGAGGTGAGTAACCGAGCCGGATTTTCCTCCACGATGACTCACTCTGCCCCCCGGTGGTTGTCCCCCCTCCCCTCCACTCTTTCTCTCTCCGTAGTTCTGGCAGTTTGGAGAGTGGGTGGATGTTGTGATTGATGACAGGTTGCCAGTGAAGGATGGAAAGCTGTTGTTCGTTCACTCAGAAGAGGGAACCGAGTTCTGGAGCGCTCTGGTGGAGAAGGCCTACGCCAAGTAAGATCAAGCACACGTTGACGTCAAAAAAAACCTGTTCTGTCAAATATCACTGAAGAACGGTTGGTTCTATACAGTGAACGTGTTTAAACTAATTATATATAATTAACAGCTGGCTTTCAGTCATCATTTTGACATGGTTTGCAAATTAAAAACTCAAACACAAATGCAGCTGCCGAATTCTGCATCCCCGTAATGATTATATACAAATCATTCATTCATTCATTCATTCATTCATTCATTATCTCCCACTTTATCCTCTATTAGGGTCGTGGTGGGGTTCCCCATGCCCATCCAGGGGAGAACGTCTCAGGCGCTGGGCAGATAGACCCAGGACAGGGTGCCAATCCATCGCTGGGCACACACTCACTCACAGACACACTCTATATGGGGCAATTTTGAGAATTCAATTGACTTGATCCATGTTTTTGGACTGTGGGAGGAAACCGGAGAACCCGGAGGAAACCCATGCAGACACGGGGAGAACATGGAAACTCCACCCAGATGGGGATGCGAACCGGGAATCCCTAGTGCTGAGAGGAGAACGTGCTAAACCACTAAGCCACCGTGCCGCCTATACAAATCATATATAATGGAAATGTATCCCACATTTAGTTCTTTAGTTTTGATCTGTTAACTGCAGCTGTAGTGATTTCTTTTCGTTGGTAACTGATCTGAAGTCTGTTGGTCGCCTCAGACTGAACGGCTGCTACGAGGCTCTCTCGGGCGGCAGCACGTGCGAGGGCTTCGAGGATTTCACGGGCGGCGTGACCGAGATGTATGAGCTGAGGAAAGCTCCTGCCGATCTCTACGACATCATGAGGAGAGCCGTGGACAGAGGCTCACTGCTGGGCTGCTCGATAGATGTCAGCATCACACGGCACAGAACAGAACAGAACACACACATGTGGAAATGTTCAAAAGCACTGTGCACCGTTTATAGATAATAATATATAATAAAAATATAATAATATATAATAAAAAGAGTTAAAGTGCCACGGCTTCACGCTGACAGATGAGTGCTGAACACGCAGGATACGGTGTTATTGGCATTTCATGTAAACTGTTCATATTTGCATCCTGTTCGTATAATATGAGCTTTGCAGCTACAATCCCCAATCCATACTCCCACTTGTCAGACAGTTGGATCTGTGGAGCATCAGAATTATTTGTGGGTCTTGGCCGAAAATCTTTTAAGAAACTAAAAAAATGATCATAAAAAGTGAGTCAACTGTAACTTAAATACTGTGCGGTGTGCAGATGTTTGCATAGAATTATCCTTCATTATGAAATATAATAGAAATATAATAAATTCTATGTATTACTGGTTTAAAATAATGAATGACTGTATTACAATAACACCAGACTGCCATTATAAACACAATCAGATATATATATATATATCATCTGATGAACCTCTGTGTTCTGATCACATGAACTGTTTCTTTATGTAGATCAGCGGCACGCAAGACATGGAGGCTGTCACCTTTAAGAAGCTGGTTAAAGGCCACGCCTATTCAGTGACCGGGGTGGAGGAGGTAAACCGACAGCCATTATATGTCAATATTATATGTTGGTGTATATATTTATATATAACTAGGGGTGAGCTGCAATATTCGCTGATTCGATTCGGAGAACCGTAGTCGACTATGAACCTCATAGTCGAATGTACCATTTTGACCACATGGGGGCGCCCATGGCTGCTGCTAAGCATTAGTTTTTACATGAAATGTCTTTGTTTTCGTTATATATATATATAGCCTTTTGTCAAATAAAATCATCATAATTTCTAGAAAAAAAAAGAAAAAACAAAAACAAAAAAAAAGGTTTTTTTTGTTAGAAAAACAAGTAAAATATATAAAAAAAAAAAAATCTTTTTTAAAAACTATCGTGTGGTGAAATTTTAACTGATTCGACTATCAGTCGACTATAGGGAAAATCTGACGAATCAGATTCGACTACGAAAATCTGTAGTTGAATACAGCCCTATATATAACTATATGTTTATTATAAAGGTGGATTAGTGTAAGTGTGAATCTCGAACCCCTGACTGTAAATAACGATAACCGATAATCAGTACTTTGTGATTAGTCTGTACAGTGTGGAAATGATTGCATGTTTGATTGACAGGTGGACTACAGAGGAACCCGCACTAAGCTGGTGCGCATGAGGAACCCGTGGGGAGATGTAGAATGGACCGGGGCCTGGAGTGATGAGTAAGAACTCTCTTAAAAGATTAGAACCCTAAAGGAAGAGCTGCTGATAAGAGCTGTGCTGTTTTTAGTTCCAGAGAGTGGGATGGTGTCGATTCATCCACCAGAGCCCGGCTCCTGAAGCGCAGCAATGACGGAGAGTTTTGGTATGTTCTTTCGTGTGTCTTTGTTCTGCAGCTGTCCATGTACTCTATGAACCAATGACCGCAGCCTCAGCTCAACTAAACATCAACTGAAAATCAATTCATTCATGAGATAGAGTTTAATGAAACATTCATTCATTCATTATCTTCCGTTTTATCCTCTATTAGGGTCGCGGTGGGGTTCCCCATGCCCATCCAGGGGAGAACGTTTCGGGCGCTGGGCAGATACACCCAGGACAGGGCGCCAATCCATCGCTGGGCACACACTCACTCACACAGACACACTCTATATGGGGCAGTTTTGAGAATTCAGTTGACTTGATCCATGTTTTTGGACTGTGGGAGGAAACCGGAGAACCCGGAGGAAACCCACGCAGACACGGGGAGAACCTGGAATCCCTAGCACTGAGAGGAGAACGTGCTAAACCACTAAGCCACCGTGCCGCCCTTAATGAAACATAATGTGAAAGATATGGTACCATAATGTATTATTATTAAACATCATTATGACGGGATTGTTGGGCATTACTGGTTATATATTTTTATTTCGGTTGCCATGGTGAACACTCATCACATGTATGATGTAATGATGTGTAGAAGTGCGATGTTCATGGCGTCTCACACTGTTTTCTCAGGATGTCATTCCGGGACTTTCTTCAGGAGTACAGCAGGCTGGAGATCTGTAATCTCACAGCAGATGCTCTGCAGGCCAGTCAGGTGAAGAAGTGGAGCACACACCTGTATCCCGGCGAATGGAGGAGAGGCAGCACAGCGGGAGGCTGCAGGAATTACCCAGGTGACAGAAAGCACTTACCTACCAATGTTTGCTTCCGTACGCTTAATTACACACGAGTTATTAAAATACATCACTTCATGAATTAATTATCTGTTGCACACAGTCAGATTACACCAGTGCTTCTCAATTATTTTCTGTTAAGCCCCCCCTAGGAAGAAGAAAACTTTTTGCGCCCCCCCCCCCCCCCCCCCCCCCCCACACACACACACACACACACGCACGCACACTCACCGCACACTCCCCCCCCCCCCCCCCCGTACATAACAAAATGGGATGAAAAATTATTTTTACACGCCCACTGTAGTATGATTTGTCTATACATTTGTTCTAAGTGCACCTCTTTTATAACATTCATTCATTCATTCATTATCTCCCGCTTTATCCTCTATTAGGGTCGCGGTGGGGTTCCCCATGCCCATCCAGGGGAGAACATCTCGGGCGCTGGGCAGATACACCCAGGACAGGGCGCCAATCCATCGCTGGGCACACACTCACTCACACAGACACACTCCATATGGGGCAATTTTGAGAATTCAATTGATTTGATCCATGTTTTTGGACTGTGGGAGGAAACCGGAGAACCCGGAGGAAACCCACGCAGACACGGGGAGAACATGGAAAGTCCACCCAGATGGGGATTCGAACCGGGAATCCCCAGCGCTGAGAGGCGAACGTGCTAACCACTAAGCCACCGTGCTGCCTCTTTTATAACAATGTCTCCTTATTAACAATAAAGAAAACAAAAAAGAAAGAAATATAGATCAACTTAGAACAGAATCATTTTATTAACTTTGTTTTTTTAGTTTGTAACAAAACGAATGAAAACCTTATTTCAACTAGAAACATTTTTGAACCGACTGGCATTTGATACTGAAAAAAATGAAATTAAATAAAATCAATAAATAATAATAAATTCAAATTCATCAGCATCATTAATTCAGGAGCACAATTTATTATTAACACTTTAACCTACAAAACAAAAATGAATACAACAATTTGTGCTGTTTTTTAAAAAATTATCAAAATGAGGAAGTCAGAACTAATGTCTACACCGCGTCCGTTTTGCAGCACAGCTTTTCTGAAGCAGCTTTCATAAAGCGTTCTGATTGCTGACGATACGCGTCACGTTTACGATTAAAAACTCAAACGGCTTATCAGCGTGATTGGAATTTAATGTCTTTAATTGATCGGGGTGTAATGTCTTTAAGTGACGCCTTCATTTATTTGGCTTCACGCTGTCCGCTGCCAACATTTAAAGACACCGCAGACACGCCGCTCTTTCTTCGTCTCTCACCTTTAGTTACCGTGAAACCAAGCGCTACATACGCTCTCCTCGTTTTAGTTTTCGGTTGATTTTTGTTGCTCTCGTTATCTTCGTCTCTCTCCGCCTTTCTCTCCGTCATTCCTGTTAAATATTTCTCCATGTCGTCTCTTGAGGGTTTGTTCAGTACACTTAATATCGCTTGCTCTGTGATATCTTGTTATGCGCCCCCCCCAGGCACCGCACCCCACTATTTGAGAAGCACTGGATTACACTGTCAATAATTACTAAATAATAACTAACTGAACTCCATCTTTATCCTGAAGCCACATTCTGGCTCAATCCCCAGTTTAAGATCCAGCTGCAGCACCCTGACTCTCAGGACCATGACAAATGCAGCTTCTTGGTGGCTCTGATGCAGAAAGATCGTCGAAAAAAGCGCAAAGAGGGCAAAGACATGGAGACCATTGGTTTCGCCATCTACGAGGTGCCGCAGATTAATGCTGCAGAGATCACACCATGATGTGTAATCTGCTTTCGTGTCTCCTGATCTTCTCTTTACTGTGTTTTAGGTTCCCAGAGAGGTACAGACACCTTCCATCTCTGAATATTTCACTTGTGTCGGGTTTATTTAAATGTATGGAGTGAGGATGGTTCAGTTGCTGAGGCAACGTCAGGCTGCTGGAAGAACTGAGCCTGGCAGCATCAAGTTTACAAAATCACAGGCTGCTACACGGTCCCGACGGCCTTATGTGTGTGTGTGTGTGTGTGTGTGTGTGTGTGTGTGTTTGTGTGTGTGATCTCTTATGTGTAGAGTTTACAAATAATTATCAGTAATTATATTAAATAATTATTGTGTCAGTGTTAATATTCATTCATTCATTATCACCCGCTTTATCCTCTATTAGGGTCGCGGTGGGGTTCCCCATGCCCATCCAGGGGAGAACGTCTCGGGCGCTGGGCAGATAGACCCAGGACAGGGCGCCAATCCATCGCTGGGCACACACTCGCTCACACAAACACACTCTATATGGGGCAATTTGGAGAAGTCAATTAACTTGATCCATGTTTTTGGACTGTGGGAGGAAACCGGAGAACCCGGAGGAAACCCATGTGGACATGGGGAGAACATGGAAACTCCACCCAGATGGGGATTCCAACCGGGAATCCCTAGTGCTGAGAGGAGAACGTGCTAATCACTATGCCACCGTATGTTCTATGATTATATTATAGACTTCAGTGTAATTGCACAAACTCGAGTATAAATGGCTTTTATTTTACAGTTAAGTATTTAAGTTTAGTTTAAATTCTGAGATTATTGTTCAGATCGCATCACTGGCCATCCAACAGGTAAAAACAATCTTAAACCATTACCAACCTCCATGTTTAACTCTCACCTCTGCTTGTGACCACCCTGTAGTTTGTAGGTCAGTCGGGGGTCCACCTGAAGCAGGACTTTTTCCTCAAGCATGGATCCAGCGCTCGCTCCGAACTTTTCATCAATCTCCGCGAGGTGAGTTCGCGCTTCAGCCTCCCAGCCGGAGAATACTTCATCGTCCCGTCCACGTTCGAGCCGCAGAAAGACGGCGACTTCGTGCTGCGCGTCTTCTCAGAGAAACCAGCCAACTCAGTGTAAGTGAAGCATGGGGGGGGGGGATTTAATTAAAGCCAAAATTGCTTTAATTAAACTCTTATTCTTTTGTGTTAAAGGGAAATGGAAGATGAGATCTCGGCTAATCCTCCTTCAGAGGTAAATTCAGATATAATATAAAGGTTTTATTAGTTTGTGTCCTATTTAAGTGTTGAAGTTGTGTTTATGCAACTGTTTAACATCTTTTCTGATCTTTTTTACTTCAAACAGAAGTATTATATATAGTCCACAGTATTGTCAATAATGTGGACAAATCCCCATCTGGGTGGAGTTTCCATGTCCTCCCCGTGTCCGCGTGGGTTTCCTCCGGGTTCTCCGGTTTCCTCCCACAATCCAAAAACATGGATCAAGTCAATTGAATTCTCCAAATTGCCCCATATAGAGTGTTTGTGTGAGTGAGTGTGTGCCCAATGATAGAATGCCCCCCTGTCCTGGGTGTATCTGCCCAGCGCCTGAAACGTTCTCCCCTGGATGGACATGGGGAACCCCCCCCGCGACCCTGATAGAGGATAAAGCGGGTGATAATGAATGAATGAATGAATGAGTATTGTCCAGGACCCAAAAATGAGTACTGATACTTGTGGTGTTTGTTGTGCCCTCAGATCCCCCTGACCGAGGCTCAGATCGACGCAGGATTTAAGAATCTTTTCAGGCAGCTGGCTGGACCGGTGAGAGCAATGCAGGATGTGTGTTCTAAACCCTGCAGCTGCAGCAGAACCCTCATTACAGTGTGTGTGTGTGTGTGTGTGTGTGTGTGTGTGTGTGTGTGTGTGTGTGTGTGTGTGGTTTATAGGACATGGAGATCAGTGTTACGGAGCTGAAGACCATCCTGAACCGAATCATCGCCAAGCGTAAGTGTTCAAAGAGTCAGCGAGGATGCGCTTTTTAAAATCCAACATCCTGCGTGAACCATTCATTCATTTATTATCTCCCGCTTTATCCTCTATTAGGGTCGCGGTGGGGTTCCCCATGCCCATCCAGGGGAGAACGTTTCGGGCGCTGGGCAGACACACCCAGGACAGGGCGCCAATCCATCGCTGGGCACACACTCACTCACACAGACACACTCTATATGGGGCAATTTGGAGAACTCAGTTGACTTGATCCATGTTTTTGGACTGTGGGAGGAAACCGGAGAACCCGGAGGAAACCCACACGGACACGGGGAGAACATGGAAACTCCACCCAGATGGGGATTCGAACCGGGAATCCCTAGTGCTGAGAGGAGAACGTGCTAAACCACTAAGCCACCGTGCTGCCTAGGAAAAATTAACACCAGAACATGTTCCGATGAATCCATGAATCCCCATCTGGGTGGAGTTTCCATGTTCATTTTCAGTCCAAAACCATGGATGAAGTCAATTGAGTTCTCCAAATTGCCCCATTAATGTTATTGAGTTCTAAAAATTGCCCCATGTGCGATAATGCGTGCGATAGATTGGCGCCCTGTTCTGGGTCTATCTGCCCAGCGCCCGAGACGTTCTCCCCTGGATGGGCATGGGGAACCCCAAAGCGATCCTAATAGAGGATAAAGCGGAAGATAATGAATGAATGAATGAATAATTGTTCCTATAACCTTTGATCTTGTCCTCTGTCACAGATAAGGACCTGAAGACCGATGGCTTTGGTCTGGAGGCCTGTCGCAGTATGGTTAACCTCATGGACGTATCCTCTTTAGCGCCATCTGCTGGATTAATGCGTTGCTTTTTTTTTTTTTTTTTTTTTTTTTTTTTTTTTTTTTTTTTTTGTCCTGAGGCGTAAACTCTTTCCACCTGTGTGTTTGTCTTTCACTTCTGATGTACGTTATGCACCATGACCGCTACGTTCAGACAGATGGCAGCGGTAAGCTGGGGCTCACCGAGTTCCATGTGCTGTGGGAGAAAATCAAACACTATCTGGTGAGATTATCTGTTAACCCGGCTGGCCACTTTATTAGAAACACCTCATCGTTCAATAGTAATATAAATGGATTTTGTAGTTCTACTGGTACAGACTGCAGTTTGTCTGAGGTTTGGTTCATGTCCTCATGTGCAGGAGATCTTTAGGAAGTTCGACGTGGATAAGTCCGGTACGATGAGCTCCTATGAGCTGCGCATGGCTCTTGAATCAGCCGGTGAGTTCGTTCGCTCCTAATGCATTTCTTTTCATCTGAGAAAACAAAATTAATTTCGTAGAATGAACAAAACGTCTGCAGCTGATGTCAAAGTGATCTGAGTTCCATTTCATGTAAACTGGGGGCAATTGATGGCAGTTAAAGTTAATTGATGCTCAGAGGTTCTGCTAATGGTCTGGGTGGAGGCCTTTGAGAGGCTATGCACAGGGTGTGGAAACAGAGGTGTGATGCTGATGGCAGCCACATTATGTACGAAATCCTGTCTCTGGTTCTCACTGTGTAACAGGAATATTAGCTTTCGCATTGATTTGGGTATTAATCAGTAATGTTTATCTAAAAGGGCGGCACGGTGGCTTAGTGGTTTAGCACGTTCTCCTCTCAGCGCTAGGGATTCCCGGTTCGAATCCCCATCTGGGTGGAGTTTCCATGTTCTCCCCGTGTCCGCGTGGGTTTTCCTCCGGGTTCTCCGGTTTCCTCCCACAGTCCAAAAACATGGATCAAGTCAATTGAATACTCCAAATTGCCCCATATAGAGTGTGTCTGTGTGAGTGAGTGTGTGCGATGGATTGGCGCCCTGTCCTGGGTCTATCTGCCCAGCGCCTGAGACGTTCTCCCCTGTATGGGTATGGGGAACCCCCCCGCGACCCTAATAGAGGATAAAGCGGGAGATAATGAATGAATGTTTATCTAAAAGTTAAAGCGTAATTCGTTCAGTGACGTGTACACACAGAGGAGTACTTATAGGAGGAGGAACTTAGAACAAAATGAAGGAAGTAAGTGAAGAACATGATGAGCGCATCACCAAGACCCTGCCACGATAGAACAGCGTTACCAAGACGACAGGAAACCAATGGAATTAGAGGGAAACACTAATTTGCATTTACATTTGGTCATTTATTGGACGCTTTTATCCAAAGCGACTTACGAGGTGAGCACAGGGTTCATCACAGCGCCCCCTGGAGCAATGAGGGTTAAGGGTCTCACTCAAGAACCCACACTGGTAACTTCAGTGGCATGGGATTTGAACCGCCAACCTTCAGATTGATAGCCCAACACTCTATCCACTGATCTACCACTCCCACTAATGTGAGATGATGCCGTGAATATTGTTTACAAACTGAAATCAGCAGCAGGTGACCCGTGGAGATCGGAATGCGTCTCATTGTTCTTCTCATGGTTCTTTACGTGTCAACATCCATTCAGAACCGTATTTCCGTTCAGATCCGCTGGGTCCATCAGCATCACCAAACGTTTTCTCAGGAGCAAAAATAATGTTGAAGCGACTCACTGCTGTTCTCCTTTCTTTTTTTTTCCGTCAGGCTTCAAGCTGAATAAACATTTATTCCAGCTGGTCACCCTGCGCTACGCCGAGGAAGATTTCACGGTCGACTTCGACAACTTCGTCTGCTGCCTCATTCGTCTGGAGACCATGTTCAGTGAGTGTTCATGATGTGTAGATGAAATCAGATGGATTTTCAGATGGACCCCCCCCCCCCCCAACACACACACTCACACACACACACACACACACACACACACACACAGGCTTTAACATCCATTCCATCCATTACATTCCGCTTTATCCTCTATTAGGGTCGCGGTGGGTTCCCCATTGCCTATCCAGGGAGAACGTTTAGGGCGCTGGGCAGATACACCCAGGACAGGGCGCCAATCCATCGCTGGGCACACACTCACTCACACATACACACTCTATATGGGGCAATTTGGAGAGTTCAATTGACTTGATCCATGTTTTTGGACTGTGGGAGGAAACCGGAGAACCGGAGGAAACCCACGTGGACACGGGGAGAACATGGAAACTCCACACAGATAGGGATTTGAACCGGGAACCCCTAGTGCCGAGAGGAGAACGTGCTAAACCACTAAGCCACCAGGCTTTAACATTCATTCATTCATTATCTTCCGTTTTATCCTATATTAGGGTCGTGGGGGGGGGGGGGTTCCCCATGCCTATCCAGGGGAGAACGTTTAGGGCGCTGGGTAGATACACCCAGGACAGGGCGCCAATCTATCGCTGGGCACACACTCACTCACACAGACACACTCTATATGGGGCAATTTGGAGAACTCAATTGACTTCAACCATGTTTTTGGACTGTGGGAGGAAACCGGAGAACCCGGAGGAAACCCACACGGACACGGGGAGAACATGGAAACTCCACACAGATAGGGATTTGAACCAGGATCCCCTAGTGCCAAGAGGAGAACATGCTAAAGCACTAAGCCACCGTGCTGCCAGGCTTTAACATTCATTCATTCATTCATTCATCCATTATCTCCGCTTTATCCTCTATTAGGGTCGCGGTGGGGTTCCCCATACCCATCCAGGGGAGAACATTTTGGACGCTGGGCAGATACACCCAGGACAGGACGCCAATCTATCGCTGGGCACACACGCACTCACACACACACACTCTATATGGGGCAATTTGGAGAATTCAATTGATCCATTTTTCCAGATCCAGTTTTGGTTCAATTGAATTGAATTGGTGCTCGTGGTTGATCTTCAGAACTAATACAGTGTTCAGATGATTCATGGTGCTAAATGGTTAGTAAACTTCTTCTTGTTCTTTTTTCATCTTTTTACAGAAACATTCAAGACGTTAGACACAGATGGTGATGGCTTCATATCGGTGGACTTTTTCCAGGTTTGACTTTGAGCTTCCCTTAAATCCAAAACTTTCTTGTTGATGGTTAGTGTTAGTGCAGGATACAGTTCTGAGCCTGTCCCTGCATTCAGCATCGGTGTTGGGGCTCACAAGTGCTCAGGATGAATGCTGGGTGTGTGTATTACTGTGAAATAAACTAAAAAATATGAAACAAAACTATATGAGAGGAATTGTAGCTGGTTTCTGTTTAATCAGCTTTAAATGCAGGTCATTATAAATTAAACTCATTCATTCATTCATTATCTTCCACTTTATCCTCTATTAGGGTCGCGGTGGGGTTCCCCATGCCCATCCAGGGGAGAACGTCTCGGGCGCTGGGCAGATAGACCCAGGACAGGGCGCCAATCCATCACTGGGCACACACACTCACTCACACAGACACACTCTATATGGGGCAATTTGGAGAACTCAATTATGGAATTAAGGAATTGGGAGGAAACCGGAGACCCCGGAGGAAACCCACGCGGACACGGGGAGAACATGGAAACTCCACCCAGATGGGGATTCGAAACGGGAATCCCTAGTGCTGAGAGGAGAACATGCTAAACCACTGACAGGTTTCAATAAAAGCCTAAAAAAAATGATTAACCCCGGTAGATCTCGATGACCTGTCCAATGGAAAAGTAGATCTCGGGCCAGAAAAGTGGCCTAAAGCAATGGGCATGTTATGATTAAAATGATCAAATGGTATAATTTAAATATAAAAAAAATAGTTTTTTTTTTTAAACCCACGTGGACAACATGGAAACTCCACCCAGATGAGGATTCGAACCGGGAATCCCTAGTGCTGAGAGGCGAACGTGCTAAACCACTAAGCCACCGTGCCTATAAATTAAACTGATTTACATATTTTTAAAATTTACATTTTATTTGATTTAACCCATGTCGTTCTTGTTTCTGTTACAGTGGCTGACACTGACCATGTTTGCATAAATGAAGCGACGTCCTCTGCTCTCTGCTCCGCTGAGGCCCTCACACCCTCCTCATCTGCTTCGGAAGTGCCTTCTACATATTACGTTTACAAGGTGTTGGTTTCCCGTCAGTATTTCACTCCTGACGCTTTTACTAGATGTTCATTGGTGAAGGTTTTAAGATTAATTCAATTTTTTTCTTACGCCGTTGAAACTTTTCAGTGTTTACAGTCTAATTCACCATCAAACCGCTAAACCACTGAAATCATGGCTGGTGTTTGCAGTCAGCACCATCGTCGTTCTGTCCACATTTGGCCCTCACAGTTTTAATGAAAAAAAAAATTTGTTACGTTTTTAAAAAAATCACCTCCGTTCTGTTCTGTAGTTTATTAATATGTTCTGAATCTGATGTGTTTACTTCTGTTCACTTGTATATCACTGAATTGTTGGAAATACTGCCAAATATGGACATGAAACTACACAATATGGACCATGCGATGACGCACGTCTTCAGTGGTCCATCTATCACACCTTTACACTTTCCAGCGCCAAACTGGTGCCATCCTCCTCATCGGAGTCTGCGATGCCGTCGGGACTTTGAGGTGTTTTAATGATTTTAAAGTTTGTGTGAAAGCTGCTAAAGCACACTTTTAAAAGGGACTTAAGAAATTACACTAGATGGCCAAAAGTATGTAGACACCTTTCCTGCTTTACAGAGCCAAGTTACAGTATTCTAAGACAATGGCAGTGGCTCTTTCTTGTTCCCATGGCATTGTTCATAATGAATTTAATAAGTTGTGCCATTTAATACAACTGATATCACACCTGTGGAGTAAACACGAGTGCCGGGACAGTGGCGGCTTATTGGTCGAGGTACTAAACGCAGACCGTACGATTGATGGTTTGAGGAACAGCACTGTCAGTCCTCCAATGCTGGACTGCAATCACAAATGTCAGGATTATTGATGTAGTGAATTTTGTAAGTCACTCTGGATAAAGCTAAAGGTTATCTCCTAGTTGCTTTTTGACTAAACAGTTTGTCCGACCAACACAATGTTAAAATCCATCCTACTAGGGTGTGGGCTGTTATACTGGGGAGAGGGGGTAATGGGATATGTACATGATTTTGGAATGAGATGCCATACTGATGCATGTACAGTACTGAGACCTTCATGAGCAGCCACACTGCTTCTGCTGTACGAATGTGGGTGCAGATTGTAGTCGGTATGATGTTCGACAAATCAGGATCCATATCCAAAATGCTGTTTAAACACTGTTAGATGTTCAATAAATGGCCTCGGAGACGCAGGTTGTTCCAAACAGATTTTAATGCAAGTTACTGAATAGACAACCAGAAAAATCATCAATGGCGGGCAACCACGATCGATGAGAGAGCTCTCAAAGATCCAGCTTGGGTTCATAAACCTTAGGAGGGCTGTCCTTTTCCTATGGTTGTGCATAAGCAGTCCTTTGTCTTGGTGAGAACATCCTCTTAAACATCTCAAACCTCTCCACCATCTGGTCCTGCCTCCTGCCTCCTCCCAGGGCATGAACTTAAGGCCTGTTTCTGTTGGCTGTCCCATTGTTCCTGTTTTGCATGTTCAGTTGAACCATTAAAACACATAGATTACATACTTTCAAACATTCATTCATTCATTCATTATCTCCCGCTTTATCCTCTATTAGGGTCGCGGTGGGGTTCCCCATGCCCATCCAGGGGAGAACGTCTCGGGCGCTGGGCAGATAGACCCAGGACAGGGCGCCAATCCATCGCTGGGCACACACTCACTCACACAGACACACTCTCTATGGGGCAATTTGGAGAATTTAATTGATTGATCCATGTTTTTGGACTGTGGGAGGAAACCGGAGAACCCGGAGGAAACCCACGCAGACACGGGGAGAATATGGAAACTCCACCCAGATGGGGATTCGAACCGGGAATCCCTAGCGCTGAGAGGCGAACGTGCTGACCACTAAGCCACCGTGCCGCCTACTTTCAAACAATTAGGACAAATTAATGCAATTTATGTCTTTTATGTTCTATAAACTCCAACAACACGAACTTGTATGTTTTTTTTAAATATTTTTTTTAAGATGTGGTAAAACTGTAACTCTGTCCTGTGATGATTGTTACTGTTAGAAGTTGAAACAGCGCTCTTGCAGTTAAATGTTTAAAGGCCTCATCAACAGAGGCAGCTTGTTGGAACCAGGATCTCAACCGCTTTATCTTTTGAGAACCCAGAGCTACTCGTTCTGCGTTGCATTCTGACTGTTCTGCTGCAGTTCATTCAGAGTATTCACATCTGCACATTCCCTACGCGGCACACGTCGATTTTTAGAGCTACACACAACACCAGAAGACTGCCATTTCATTTGAAGGTTTCTGGTTTTAAGTGAAATAAATTGGTGAAGACAGTCAGTGAACATGCCAAATTTCCAGGAGCATAAACACCTTCTGTCACTTAGTTTTAGGGTGATTTCTATTGAGCTGATGTTTCCAGAAGCCACTTCATGCATTTTTAATTGTTCTTCAGATTATATATGCCTCATGTCTTTTCAATAAATTACTTTTTGAAGTAAAGATGTTGTGGTTCATTGATGGCACAGGAGTCCTGACGAGTTTCGGTTAATGACACCATGATTAATCCGACCCGCTCTCTTCCATTGACCTCTTCGTTTAGCATCATTCAATAATTATTAGCCAACCAACTGACATCGTAATGAATCTTTGGTTTTTCATTCATTCATTATCTCCCGCTTTATCCTCTATTAGGGTTGTAGGGGGGGTTCCCCATGCCCAATCCAGGGGAGAACGTTTCGGGCGCTGGGCAGATAGACCCAGGACAGGGCGCCAATCCATCGCTGGGCACACACTCCCTCACACACACACACTCTATATGGGGCAATTTGGAGAACTCAATTGACGTGATCCATGTTTTTGGACTGTGGGAGGAAACCGGAGAACCCGGAGGAAACCCACGCGGACACCATGGAAACTCCACCCAGATGGGGATTCGAACCCGGAATCCCTAGTGCTGAGAGGAGAACATGCTAAACCACTAAGCCACTGTGCCGTTTGGTTTTTGTTGAACCTAATTATTTAGTATGAGGGCAGTGGCGGTGGCTTTAGTGGTTAGCACATCCACGTCGGTTCTGTTTGAATCCCAATCTGAGTCGAGGTTCCCTGATTTTAAAAATGTTAAATAAATATGGCTTGGCTTGTGCACAACGGGAGCAAAGCATAATTGTTCGAATGTGTTTTTTTTTATTTTATGGATTCGTAGAGAAGAGTGTAGAAACATTGTGAATACATTAAAATCATCTTGTTGTCAGACGGACAACTTTAATACTGTAAGAATTTTAATCCAACTGAATAAACGCAATATTAAATCAAAAACGTAATGATAACATAACGATAACATAACAAAGTGTCTAAAGAGAGAATGTTCACATCTATACTTCCATTCATTCATTATCTTCCGCTTTATCCTCTATTAGGGTCACGGTGGGGTTCCCCATGCCCATCCAGGGGAGAACGTCTCGGGCGCTGGGCAGATAGACCCAGGACAGGGCACCAATCCATCGCTGGGCACACACTCACTCACACATACACACACACTCTATATGGGGCAATTTGGAGAACTCAATTGACCTTGATCCATGTTTTTTGGACGTGGAGGAAACTGGAGACCCCCGAGGGAAAAACCCATGTTGGACACTTTATCTATGGGGTTCCCCATGCCCATCCAGGGGAACGTCTTGCACGCTTGGGCAGATAGACCGCAGGACAGGTACGCCAATTAGGGGCCATCGCTGGGCACACACTCACTCACACAAACACACTCTATATGGGGTAATTTTGCAGAACTCAATTGACTTGATCCATGTTTTTGGACTGTGGGAGGAAACCGGAGAACCCGGAGGAAACCCACACGGACACTGGGAGCCGCCAATCTATACTTCATATTTCCATTTTTTTTTTTAATTGTATAAATAGCGGCAGCACGGTGGCTTTAGTGGTTTAGCATGTTCTCCTCTCAGCACTAGGGATTCCCGGTTCGAATCCCCATCTGGGTGGAGTTTCCATGTTCTCCCCGTGTCTGCGTGGGTTTCCTCCGGGTTCTCCGGTTTCCTCCCACAGTCCAAAAACATGGATCAAGTCAATTGAGTTATCCAAATTGCCCCATATAGAGTGTGTCTGTGTGAGTGAGTGTGTGTCCAGCGATGGATTAGCGCCCTGTCCTGGGTCTATCTGCCCAGCGTCCGAAACGTTCTCCCCTGGATGGGCATGGAGAACACCGCCCCCCCCCTCCCCCTCCGGATGGATGGAAGTATAAATGGCGTTTGCGGACCTTTATTTTGAAATGTAGCGAGGCCGTGTGTCGCTTCTGTTCAGTGGAAAATGGCGCGTGAAGACGAAACGGCATCTTTATTCTAACATTTTAATAATTTAATTTAATTTAATAACGAAATCCACTCAGTTAAATAAAAACATTAAGACCGATTCACAAGCCACGTCAAAACGGAGTCGCTATTATTATTTACTGCAGGGTTCCAGATGAATGTTTTATAAAGTAAATAAATATCGGGTTTTTATTTTTATTTTTTATTAAAATCTCATCTTTAATTTAAATATGAAATCTTTAAATGAAGAGCTGCAGGCCTTTCGCTCGGCGCGTCTGAGGAAACAGAGCACGCGGGTAACTACGGCTACCGGGAGGGTCTTTACAGAAAGGCGAAGTGAAAACGGCGGCTTCGTGGCTCAGGCCTGCGGGCGCGTGGAGGCCGGACCCGCGCGTGGATTCGTGGAGGACCTCAGTCTGGACCTGCAAGTGGGAGTTATAACTCCATTTCTTCTACTCTGTAAGATATAAACATTAAAATCAGGCTTGTGACGTGCGGGTTAGGGGTTCGAATCCCCATCTGGGTGGACTTTCCATGTTCTCCCCGTGTCCGCGTGGGTTTCCTCCGGGTTCTCCGGTTTCCTCCCACGGTGCAAAAACATGGATCAAGTCAATTGAATTCTCCAAATTGCCCCATATAGAGTGTGTATGTGTGCATGTCTGTAGAGTGAGTGTGTGTCCAGCGATGGATTGGCGCCCTGTCCAGGGTCTATCTGTCCAGCGCCCGAAACGTTCTCCCTTGGATGGGCATGGGGAACCCCACCGTGACCCTAATAGAGGATAAAGCGGGAGATAATGAATGAATGTATAAATAGCGGCGGCACGGTGGCTTAGTGGTTTAGCATGTTCTCCTCTCAGCTCTAGGGATTCCCGGTTCGAATCCCCATCTAGGTGGAGTTTCCATGTTCTCCCCGAGAACATCTCGGGCGCTGGGCAGATAGACCCAGGACAGGGTGCCAATCCATCGCTCTGCACACACTCACTCACACAGACACACTCTATATGGGGCAATTTGGAGAACTCAATTATCTTGATCCATGTTTTTGGACTGTGGGAGGAAACCGGTGAACCCGGAGGAAACCCACGCGGACACGGGGAGAACATGGAAACTCCATCCAGATGGGGATTTGAACCGGGGATCCCTAGCGCTGAGAGGAGAACATGCCAAACCACTCAGCCACCCTGCCGCCCTTCATTCATTCATTCATTATCTCCCGCTTTATCCTCTATTAGGGTCGCGGTGGGGTTCCCCATGCCCATCCAGGGGAGAACGTTTCGGGCGCTGGGCAGATAGACCCAGGACAGGGCGCCAATCCATCGCTGGACACACACTCACTCACACAGACACACTCTATATGGGGCAATTTGGAGAACTCAATTGACTTGATCCATGTTTTTAGACTGTGGGAGGAAACCGGAGAACCCGGAGGAAACCCACGCGGACACGGGGAGAACATGGAAACTCCACCCAGATGGGGATTCGAACCGGGAATCCCTAGCGCTGAGAGGAGAACATGCTAAACCACTAAGCCACCTTATTTTAATTGATTAATACCGATTTTAATTGGATCTGTTTCGTGTCACTTTGTGTTGTGAGTGTAATCCACTTAATCTTCATGTTTTTTGTTCTAAACAATCGTTTGGTTCCAGCTTCACAGGATGCTGCAGGTGACCTGGAGACTCTGCAGAGATACAAGGTGCCGTTTCTCATTGTTCTAACTGACGTAAAGATCTAAAATTCATTCTGGAAATAAATTCCGACTCGGAGCTGGATGATTAATTTGCCCCCGAACGTTAAATCCAAGAGAGAGTAAATCACAGCTGCGATTTGTAATTCTGAACGCAAAGACTTTACGATGTCTATGTCCTTCTAGTGCAGTGCTTCTCAAATAGTGGGGCGCGCCCCCCTGGGGGGGGTGCAGTGCGGTGCCTGGGGGGGCGCATAACAAGATATCACAGAGCAAGCGATATTAAGTGTACTGAACAAACCCTCAAGAGACAACATGTAGAAATATTTAACAGGAATGACGGAGAGAAAGGCGGAGAGAGACGAAGATAACGAGAGCAACAAAAATCAACCGAAAACTAAAACGAGGAAAGTGTATGTAGCGCTTGGTTTCACGGTAACTAAAGGTGGGAGACGAAGAAAGAGCGGCGTGTCTGCGGTGTCTTTAAATGTCGGCAGCGGACAGCGTGAAGCCAAATAAATGAAGGCGTCACTTAAAGACATTACACCCCGATCAATTAAAGACATTAAATTCCAATCACGCTGATAAGCCGTTTGAGTTTTTAATCGTAAACGTGACGCGTATCGTCAGCAATCAGAACGCTTTATGAAAGCTGCTTCAGAAAAGCTGTGCTGCAAAACGGACGCGGTGTAGACATTAGTTCTGACTTCCTCATTTTGATAATTTTTTAAAAAACAGCACAAATTGTCGTATTCATTTTTGTTTTGTAGGTTAAAGTGTTAATAATAAATTGTGCTCCTGAATTAATGATGCTGATGAATTTGAATTTATTATTATTTATTGATTTTATTTAATTTCATTTTTCAGTATCAAATGCCAGTCGGTTCAAAAATGTTTCTAGTTGAAATAAGGTTTTCATTCGTTTCTGTTACAAACTAAAAAAACAAAGTTAATAAAATGATTCTGTTCTAAGTTGATCTATATTTCTTTCGTTTTTGTTTTCTTTATTGTTAATAGGCATACATTGTTATAAAAGAGGTGCACTTAGAACAAATGTATAGACAAATCATACTACAGTGGGCGTGTAAAAATAATTTTTTATCCCATTTTGTCGTTCAAAAAGTTTTCTTCTTCCTAGGGGGGGCTTAACAGAAAATAATTTGAGAAGCACGGTTCTAGTGTCTTCAGCGTTGCGTCTTTTTTTGGGAAAAGTGACATAATTTTTGTGTGAATTCATGCTGATCACGTCCTTTTTTAATAACACAGGTAACGCATGTCCTCAATGTTGCCTACGGAGTCGACAATGCCTTCCCTGATCTCTTCACCTATAAAACTGTCCCTGTGTTGGATCTGCCCGAGACGAAGCTCCCGTCCTTCCTCCCACAGTGCTTTGAGTTTATCGACCGAGTCAGGACGCAGGTCTGTATTTAGTAACGAGTTATCAGTTGTTAATTTACATTAATTATTATTTATATTAACCATTTTTGGAAGTTGTATTTTTTTTTTAACTGTACACATTTAAAATGTGTTTGACTGAAAGGAATTATTATTCATTCATTCGTTCATTATCTTCCGCTTTATCCTCTATTAGGGTCGCGGTGGGGTTCCCCATGCCCATCCAGGGGAGAACGTTTCGGGTGCTGGGCAGATAGACCCAGGACAGGGCGCCAATCCATCGCTGGACACACACTCACACAGACATACACACTCTATATGGGGCAATTTGGAGAATTCAGTTGACTTCATCCATGTTTTTGGACTGTGGGAGGAAACCGGAGAACCCGGAGGAAACCCACGCGGACACGGGGAGAACATGGAAACTCCACGCAGATGGGGATTCGAACCGGGAATCCCTAGCGCTGACAGGAGAACATGCTAAACCACTAAGCCACCGTGCTGCCAGGAATTATTATAAGAGTTTATAATATATTGATCTCTGTCCATACTGAAAACAGCTTAGTGGTGGCTTAGTGGTTTAGCATGTTCTCCTCTCAGCGCTAGGGATTCCCGTTTCGAATCCCCATCTGGGTGGAGTTTCCATGTTCTCCCCGTGTCCGCGTGGGTTTCCTCCGGGTTCTCCGGTTTCCTCCCGCAGTCCAAAAACATGGATCAAGTCGATTGAGTTCTCCAAATTGCCCCATATAGTGTGTGTCTGTGTGAGTGAGTGTGTGCCCAGCAATGGATTGGCGTCCTGTCCTGGGTCTATCTGCCCAGCGCCCGAAATGTTCTCCCCTGGATGGGCATGGGGAACCCCCCCCCCCCCCCCCCCCCCGCGACCCTAATAGAGGATAAAGCGGGGGATAATGAATGAATGAAAAAATAAGATATGAAGTAAGTCTGAGGTACATGGTACGGAGCTCACCCTGCATTTCTTTCCTGTCTTTCTGTCTCATGGTCATGCAGGAGGACGCTGTGGTGTTGCTCCACTGTAATGCCGGTGTGTCCCGCTCGGCGTCCGTCGCTATCGCTTACCTTATGAAAAACGAGAAGATGCCGTTTGAAGCAGCATTCGAGCGAGTGAGAGCTGCTCGGCTCGTCGGTTCATCCCAACGCCGGCTTCCTCGCTCAGCTCGAGACTTATCTCCAGTGAGGCCTGCTGTATCTGGACAAATATCTTAATCCTCTGAGGTTCTGCACAGTAAGCTGACCGAACCCCAAAGATAAGCTGGTGATGATGCACCTACATTTCAGGAGGGTTGAAAGGATTTTAAGTGTTCCGTGGAACAAGTTCTCGTATTCACAGTGGAATAATAAATAATTCCTTCCTCAAATGTAATGTTTTAATATGCAGAATATCTCTATATCGGGGCGGCACGGTGGCTTAGTGGTTTAGCACGTTCTCCTCTCAGCGCTAGGGATTCCCGGTTCGAATCCCCATCTGGTGGAGTTTCCATGTTCTCCCCGTGTCCGCGTGGGTTTCCTCCGGGTTCTCCGGTTTCCTCCCACAGTCCAAAAACATGGATCAAGTCAATTGAATTCTCAAAATTACCCCATATAGAGTGTGTGTGTGTGAGTGAGTGTGTCCCCGGCGATGGATTGGCGCCCTGTCCTGGGTGTATCTGCCCAGCGCCCGGGATGTTCTTCCCCTGGATGGGCATGGGGAACCCCACCGCGACCCTAATAGAGGATAAAGCGGGAGATAATGAATGAATGAATAAATGAATCTCTATATCGTCCCCAGTGAACCAACTTGTGAACATTTCATGCTCAATGACTGTTTAACACACTGAAGTAAAAAAGTGGCCCATAGAACGTGTTGTATTTGCAATTTCCCTCTGTGTTTTCAATATTACTAAAAGAAAGTGCAGACACGAATTCTAAATATAACCTCAGGTACATCTATACGTCCTATTTATTATTGGTAAGGAAGAGATGCATACATGTATCAGTATGTTTTATTAAAAAAAAATTATGTACATGCAAAAAACGTATGTACACACTAAAAAACAAGCATGCGAAATAAAATCGAGGCGCAACTGAATTATTGTGTTTTCAATTAAACTAAAATAAAGTACGACTTCTAAAAGTAAACTTAGGTACGTCTGTATGTCTGTACATCTGTATGTCTACATTTAGGAGTAAAAACACAGTTTGCTGTAAAATGAGTTTGAGGACTCTGTCTGAATGTCTGTAGATAGAATAGAATTTTTTCTTTATTGTTAATTTCTTTATTGATACTTT
Organism: Corydoras sp. C115; assembly: GCA_019802505.1. Classification (NCBI taxonomy): domain Eukaryota; kingdom Metazoa; phylum Chordata; class Actinopteri; order Siluriformes; family Callichthyidae; genus Corydoras; species Corydoras sp. C115. Next base: position 670,760 of record JAFMOC010000152.1, on the reverse strand, counting down.
ATTGTCATTGCTCAATATGAACAACGAAATACAGTTTGCATCCATCCAGAAGCGCTTTAGCAGATATATAAATATATACATTACAAGTGGTAAGTAGAATATACAGATGTGAATGTACAGATTATAAATATGAAATATACAGCTATGAACATATATATATATATATAAATATATGAATATGAATAAATATATATATATATTTATATATATATAATATATATATATATATATAAATACACTGAGTGGTGTATTTTATATATATATATATATATATATATATATTATATTATTATATATTATATTTATTCAGATATGTTTAATTTTATTTGTAGTCACTGAAAGTATGTTCAGTTTCACTGAACTCTCATTGCAGAATGTCTGTTACTGCATTGCATTCGGCTGAATTTCAGGGAATTTACCTTTGAATTCAGGTTTTACTCTGCGTTTCACCTGTAAGGCAGAGGGGGTGGATGGGCTTTGGGTCGTTATGTATATGAATAGCTGCCTGATGACCCCAAAAAAAAGGGGGGCTGTTGTCCTCAGAATTTCAAGAGTCCAGGAAGATCAGTGTTAAAGATGTATTCATTTACAGTTTAGTTTGTTTTAATTTAAAAGACCTCTAAAGTCACCTGTCATTTTATTATCCTCCCCATATGTGGCGCTCCAAGGGAGTGAACCATAGACCTTTTTTTTTTTACATTTACATTTGTTTTTTTTTCCTGAGCTACCACGTGTTCCTGCACACTTACCAAATGATTGAAACATCAATTAAAGCGGGGTGTCCAAACCTTTTCAGGAGACTGTATTAAAATTGGAGTCGTTCTACGTGTCGTTCACCTCAATGAGCACTTTTTTGGAGTTGTCAAGGTCACAGATTGACTTTTTACCCCAATTCTGTTGCATTAACCTCAAAATTCAAAGAATGTTACCACACATTTATTGCAGAAACAGTAAATGCAGTAAGACGAAACACTCGGTAATAAACACAGACACAATACTAATAATAAATAGAACTTGCTATAAAATGTTAGAAAACAAACATTAAAAAAAAACAGTGTTCCATGACATCTACTGTACATCTCTCAATCTTAAATCCGCACAGAATGGAAACGGTTAAATAATTAATAGATAGATGAAGACTTACAGAAACATTATAGTTCGGACATTTTTTTTTACATTCATGCAGCGACAAAAAGCTTCTCGGGAAGCCTTCAGACGAAACGTTGCATCTTTTAGACTAAACGTGTAAATTGTGGTCAGTGAAGGCGAGTTGTTATGAAAATGTTGCACAGCACCAACAGCTTTGCTCCCTCACGTTGCTCGGCTGGAGTTTTTAATTTAATCATTGTGTCCAATACGAGTGACCATGGTGGACACCAGCCTCTCCATCTGCTCAGCTCTCCGTTTTGCAGTCTCCAGAACTTCTTCATGGTTGGCCTTGTCCTCGCTGTCGTAGTCCATCACTGCCTGATTGGTTATCAGGGACAGGCCAAAAACCCGCATTCCGCAGTGTCGGGCCACCAGAACCTCGTGAACGGTGCTCATCCCTGAGAGAAGAGAATACTGAGTCTTATCATCTTATTAGAAATATTTCAATTTAATATTTACAACATTTGGCTCACTTTACTTTCTGTGTTTTCTATTTCGTTACCCACAGCCATAAAGCTGTGAAATCTTACCAACGGCATCCGCTCCCAGTTTGTTCAGCATGCGACACTCAGCAATCGTCTCGAATGAGGGTCCTCCCACGACGCAGTACACTCCGTCCCTGAGGAAATTGCTGTAACCCAGCTCACTGCCCACTTCTGTGGCCAGCTGCTGAAGCTGTCGGTCATACGCGTCGGACATGCAGGGAAATCTCAACCCAAATCTACAAAAAAAAATTATAAATTTAAACTTCTGAGGTTTTCTGAGACACTTTTATCCAGTGCGACTATCACGTGTCCCAATTTCACCCGTGTTAAAAATAATTATAAAGATGCAATTCAACAAAAAAGGAACCACATATCTGGGTGGAGTTTCCATGTTCTCCCCGTGTCCGCGTGGGTTTCCTCCGGGTTCTCCGGTTTCCTCCCACAGTCCAAAAACATGGATCAAGTCAATTGAATTCTCCAAATTGCCCCATATAGAGTGTGTGTGTGTGAGTGAGTGTGTGCCCAACGATGGATTGGCGCCCTGTCCTGGGTGTATCTGCCCAGCGCCCGAAACGTTCTCCCCTGGATGGGCATGGGGAACCCCCCCGCGACCCTACTAGAGGATAAAGCGGGAGATAATGAATGAATAGTGTAGATGATCTCTGAAACATTCCTAAAAAATGACTTGCAGTTCTTTTTGCGAAACAGAATTTTGCCTACCTTTCATCGTTGGGTCCTGCCAGCGGGTTGTTGCCAGCGAATCCGGGCATGTTAAGATGGTCCTTGATAATCATGATGTCTCCCACCTTAAAATCCTGATTAAGGCCCCCAGCAGCATTGGTCAAGATCACAGTCTCCACCCCCATCAGCTTAAATATCCGCATGGGTAGAGTTATCTAGAAGAGTACAGATTAAGGTTGGCACCCTTTTCACCGTTGTGGGTGGTTCTTGCTCCAAATCCCTTACAACTGCTGTGATAAACTGGTTTGTCCTTTACTTTATATCTCAGTGTTTAAATATTTGAAGCAACGTTAATATTACCGTATTTTTGACTCTTGCAGTCTTTATACAGTTGCAGGGTGTATTTCACTTTTGCAGCATTGTTGAAAATTGTTCACTTTGTGCACATGTGTATGTCAATGAGTGATTGCAGGACCATGCATGGTACCTTCTGGATAGGGTATCCTTCATAGAGATGGAAGCGTCCTTGCATGCAAACACACGGTCTCCCTCGCAGAAATCCAAAAACAAGGCGTCCAGCGTGACCATGCACTGGACACAGAAAGAAAAGTCATAAAGAGTTTTAATGATGCTGTGATTAGATTTTTTTTTTTATTAATGTGACCCAAAGTGTGGATACTCAGTCATATGAAACATTATCTTCCTGTCCTTTTTAAATGGAAGTAAAATCAGTACCGGTCTACATGTTCTAGAGATGAGGAGGGTGTACTGACCTGTGCTCTGAGGGAAGTTGGGAATGTCTTTGTAGTTAAACACCACCTGATCTTTCAGCAGGTCAGCCAGGCCACCAAGACCTGAACCACAAACGATGCCCACCAGGGGACGTACCGCAGTCTGAGCCATCAGCCAATCAGCTGTAGCCTTGCATTCATCATAGCTGTACCTGTAGACACACACACACACACACACACAGATGACCTGATAGTCGCAGAAACATTCATAATGAACCATATTGAACCCAAAATATATATATTATAATGCTATTGTGGTTTTTGTTGTCTTATAGTGTTGTTTGTGTGCTGTATGTTTTTTTTTTTTTTTTTTGGTTAGGCTGTCATTGTAAATAAGAATTTGTTCTTAATGATTTGCCTGGTTAAATAAAGGTCTAAAAAAATGTTACATATATTTGTTTATCTACATTCTCAACTCTCTCTCTTTCTCTCTCTCTTTATCTTTTATCTTTCTCTTTTTTTTAATCTTTTATCTTTCTGTTATTCTATCATTCTCACACTCGTACAATTTCAAACCTGATACTTGGCACAAAATATTGTATTGAAAAGTACAAACCTAAAGCATGTTTAAATTACAAATATCAAGTTATTACTTTATCATATTATTAAGTTCTTTTTTAATATGTTGGTGTAAAGTTTAATAGTTTTATTTTGTGGTTCTAACTAGAGAAAACCCAACACTTCAGGTCTCTGTTGGGTTAAAACAGGAATCTGCTGATCATCCTGTATGATGATAATGATGATGATGATGATGATGATGATGATGATGATAATGATGATGATGATGAAGATGATAATGATGAAGATGATAATGATGATGATGATGATGATGATGATGTTAATTGTCTGACTGATGCACTGATGACAGGTTTGACCCTGGAGCGCGTAAAGGCGCATCTATGGACCCACACCCAGCCCGAGACGCACAATCCCACAGCAACACAAAACTCCGAATTAGCAAATACTACGTTAAATATACGAATCATTAAACCACATCAGTATAAAACAATATTAATAATTTGACCCCAGTGCAGTTCCTTACCCGGTGTTGCTCTCGGGATACATGTCTGAATTTGCGCGCTTTAAATTGTTCTCAGATGAAACGCCGTGATAAAGCTTTTTAATCAGCTTTCACTCACAACAATAAAACGATCGCGTTTTTTTTTTTTCTTTTTTTTTTTTTCTTTAAAAAAGCAGGTATTATAAACTGCAGTGTAAATAAGTAAAAAAAGCAAAGCTGATTAAGTTCCAGATTAACGCGGCTTACCGACGACGCGTTTATAAAGGCGCTCTGGTGCTGGCTCCGCCCCAACGTGACGTAGGACGAACCGCTTGTCACTTCACCTGACGTCAGTCATCTGAGGGTCGGGGGGGGGGGGGGGTTCCCCATGTCCATCCAGGGGAGAACGTTTTGGGCGCTGGGCAGATACACCCAGGACAGGGGGGCAAACTATCGCTGGGCACACACTTACTCACACAGACACACTCTATATGGGGCAATTTGGAGAACCCAATTGACTTGATCCATGTTTTTGGACTGTGGGAGGAAACCAGAGAACCCGGAGGAAACCCACGTGGACACGGGGAGAACATGGAAACTCCACCCAGATTGGGATTCAAACTGGCATATCCCTAGCGCTGAGAGGAGAACCTGCTAAACCACTAAGTCACCGAGCCGAACCCGGACGTCAACGTGTCACACTGTAGATGTCACAGCTGCAGGAGAAGAATCCATTTAAACAAACTGTTCAGATTCTTCTTTCTGTTTATCAGCAAGAAATACTTTTTACTTTCTTTTTTAAAAATAGATTCTGCTGGGTGTCTGTTGGCATTTTTTACAATGGAATTCAGAAGCATTTCATTTTATAATCTTAAATTTAATAACATGTTATTAGAATGGCCTGTTCGTGTAGGCATGACCGGAATAAAAATGTAAACAATTTAAAATAAAGAATTGCATTAGAAGAGCAACATGTAGATTCATTGTGATGGGAAATAAATGTGGTTCCCATGCAGTTGATGGTTCCCATGCTTTGTTGTACCGTCTGCAGCCTTGTTGCTGCTGCTGCTGCTGCACATGTTTTGGGATTGTTGTCAGATGGGTACAGTTTGGGAACAGTTGTTATCAACATTGAAATTCTGTAAAGACTTTGTGCTAAACACTTAATTTCACAGAGCTAAGACATATTTATTTATTTAGCTTGTTTTTAAAAACTGAATTATTAGGCAGTGGAACATACGATGCTTACATATTCATAATATAATTTAATATGTAGAAGAGAATAGTAGTGCAAATAGTGTGGGCGCGGTAGCTCAGTGGTTGGGGCATTGGGCTATCAAGCTGAAGGTTGTGGGTTCAAATCCCAGGTCCACTGAAGTTACCAGTGTGGGTCCTTGAGCAAGACCCTTAACCCTCATTGCTCCAGGGATGTTGTGATTAACCCTGTGTTCACCTTGTAAGTCGCTTTGGATAAAAGCATCCAATAAATGACCAAATGTAAATGTAAATGCAAAGGTTAGAGCAGCACATCTCCAAAGACCTCAGTTTAACCTCATTCACACCATTTAATAAAGTGTGCAGTGTTCTTTCAATGTCAACACTACAATGTCAATGACCCAGAATAAAAGACACTGCTCAACACAACTCAATGTAATAGAAGTTTGATGTGGTGGTCAGTTATAGAACCCCTAAAGCAATCAGAGTTAAGAGCCTTCATTGGGGACCCACACTGGCAACCTGCTGAATCAATGGTTTGAGGCCCAAACCTTCCGACTAAAAGCCCAACATCATCACCACTGAGTTTCCACTTCAATATTGTGAACATGTTTAAATATGGTACCTTGTGCAGTGCAGCGTATAAACTTATTAAAAAATAGGACCCAGATATCAGGAAGATCCTAAAAATGACGGCCTGACTCTCGGAACTGGGATGGTTCTGAACATTTATGGCATGTGAAAGTCAGAATCAGACTAAAAAAGAAGAACCCATGACAGGTCAGTTGGTTACAATTACTAACAAATGAAAAGTTATATAAGCGCATGGAACTAATTTTGTAATTGCATTTGATTACTTAAGAAATTATGAGATAAACGTTGGTGTATGTCTTTCATTTTCATTGATTTCCTACACGTGTAGTACTACAGATACAGATGAATGAAATCTAACCCCACGCAGAATCTTCAGCTCTATCACACATTAAAGTTCTAAAATAAATGTAATGAAAATCTGTTTCATTTTATTCATTCATCCATTATCTCCCGCTTTATCCTCTATTAGGGTCGCGGTGGGGTTCCCCATGCCCATCCAGGGGAGAACGTTTCGGGCGCTGGGCAGATAGACCCAGGACAGGACGCCAATCTATCCCTGGGCACACACTCACTCACACAGACACACTCTATATGGGGCAATTTGGAGAACTCCATTGACTTGTTCCGTGTTTTTGGACTGTGGGAGGAAACTGGAGAAGCCGGAGGAAACCCACGCAGACACGGGGAGAACATGGAAACTCCACCCAGATGGGGATTTTATAGAAGGTGTTCGCCAACAACATTTACAGGAAACGCTGAAATTTAGCAGCAGGGTGTAATGTTTATTAGCATCGTTACAGGTGATGCAACCAAACACTAAATTACTTACTAGAAGGTTGTTCTGTGTTTAAAATCAAGACCACAATAAGAAGAGTTAGTCATTTTAAATAAGTATAAAGTCAATAAAATAAAGCAATAAAATGAAGTCATTATGGTGTAAAAATTCCAGGAACATTTAATCTGACATGATTGATGGCTTTGTTGCTTGTGACTGAAACCTTTATTTCCTTATTGTTTATAGTTTTAAGAATGTTTTGATCTTTTCCTTTATGCAACTACACTTTAATATGGTCCTAATTATCTCCTAATATTAGATATTTCTATTAAATATACGAGCATTTAGTAAACATAACCTAACGAAGATGGAAGCATAAAATTGTCCAAAATGCAAAGCTGAGATGCACGTTTGCCTCAGATGTGGCCCTTAACTCTGGTGTGCATGTTGGGGCATCTGGGGCAGAATATTTTTGTTATCTGGATAACTATTCTGAAGAGTTTTAGGAAAAATGTTTAGAAATAAATGTCTCATCTGGGTGGAGATTTTATCAACACTGCCAGATGTTCTCGATTTCCTAAAAAAATATTTATATATCTGCAACTACATACTCTATATGTACGTGCATTTCTTGTTTTATAGTTAGTTACAATAAAAGACAAAACATATTTTATGGTAGACACTTCACTGCTAAGGTTTTTAAAAAAAAAAAAAAACATGACTTAGTTCAAGTATCTCTCTCATTTTACCTTCTTTTATTACTTTTATTACTACAGCACATGACAACACTAAAACTTACAAGTAAAAGCGAGAAAAACATTACTCTGATCCAACAAAAGCGTTAACAAATATATATTTAAAACACACATTTTTATACGTGTATCATACTTCACATATAAATGTGAAAAAACAAAAACAAAAAAAAAAGACCAATTACATAAATGAGAATTACAGCATTACTGTAGCGCGGGGGGGGGGGGGGGGGGCATGGTGGCTTAGTGGTTTAGCATGTTCTCCTCTCAGCACTAGGGATTCCCGGTTCGAATCCCCATCTGGGTGGAGTTTCCATGTTCTCCCCGTGTCCGCGTGGGTTTCCTCCGGGTTCTCCGGTTTCCTCCCACAGTCCAAAAACATGGCTCAAGTCAATTGAATTCTCAAAATTGCCCCATATAGAGTGTGTCTGTGTGAGTGAGTGTGTGTCCAGCGATGGATTGGCGCCCTGTCCTGGGTCTATCTGCCCAGCGCCCGAGACGTTCTCCCCTGGATGGGCATGGGGAACCCCACCGCGACCCTAATAGAGGATAAAGTGGGAGATAATGAATGAATGAATGTAGCGCGGGGGGGGGGGGGTGATGGGCGGAGCCTGTAGACGGGCGGAAGGACGCACGCAGGTAAACAGTTACACCTGTCTGTGTTTAACATCGGTGATAATCTCCGCTCTCTTTGGTAGTAAACGAGGTTCTAAACGAGCTGGAGGGAGAGAGAACCCGAGGGTTTATGTAAAAAAAGTTGAAATATCGTGAAAGCTCAGATTTATTATCGTTTTTTTTATGTGTTTGATAAAATAAAGCCCCCCGCTGGTTTCCTAGCATCAAACGCCGAACTTATAACAATTAAAATTATTACACTGATCCAATAATGCGTATCAATGGGTTTCAGAAATATGAGAAGAATGTGATTAAAGTCAGAGGTTTAGAAATGAAATTAGAGTCAAGTGTTTTTAATCAGGCCAGTCACGAGGGGGTGAAGGTTTTAATAAAGACGAGGATCTATCAGAACCCCAGCATGTCCACTAAACCCCATCATGTCCACTAAACCCCATCATGTCCACTAAACCCCATCATGTCCACTAAACCCCATCATGTCCACTAAACCCCAGCATGTCCACTAAACCCCATCATGTCCACTAAACCCCATCATGTCCACTAAACCCCATCATGTCCACTAAACCCCATCATGTCCACTAAACCCCAGCATGTCCACTAAACCCCATCATGTCCACTAAACCCCATCATGTCCACTAAAGAAGTGGAAGTGCAGCTTGGTATGAACAAAAGAAGACGTACTCAGAAGAAGAGCTGCTGCTGCTGCTGATCAGAAAGTTCCTGAGGTTCAAATGGCATCACAAGGTTTTTACTCTTCACCAATTTACAGTTGAATTTAGGAATTTACCTCTAGTTCCAGAAACCCAGAAAATCTTAAAACAAAGCAAGACACAAAATTAACTTCTGAGTAATTAAATGACTTTCTTGCACTAATAAATGTTAAAAAATGTTATAAAAAAATGTTTTAAACAAGTTTTTTTGGTGGGCGGCACGGTGGCTTAGTGGTTAGCACGTTTGCCTCTCAGCGCTAGGGGTTCCCGGTTCGAATCCCCAACTGGGTGGAGTTTCCATGTTCTCCCCGTGTCCGCGTGGGTTTCCTCCGGGTTCTCCGGTTTCCTCCCACAGTCCAAAAACATGGATCAAGTCGATTGAATTCTCCAAATTGCCCCATATAGAGTGTGTCTGTGTGAGTGAGTGTGTGCCCAGCGATGGATTGGCGCCCTGTCCTGGGTCTATCTGCCCAGCGCCCGAAACGTTCTTCCCTGGATGGGCATGGGAAACCCCACCGCGACCCTAATAGAGGATAAAGCGGGAGATAATGAATGAATGAAAAGTTTTTTTGGTATTATTTTTCAAGCAGTTAAAAAGCAGCTGTGAGGTCAGACACAAAGGTTTTTTAATTCTTTCTAAAAGCAGCCAATGACCTCAACCACGCACCAAACAATTTTTAATAGACTGTGTTTTGTACACGATGTCAGAATCCATAAATCCATAACATGTCATATGGCAAAAATCTATCCATCAAGACACCAAAGGTGTATGTAACGGTAAAACACTACACACTGCATGTAAGAAGCAAAAGCATAAAAGAAAAAAAAAAAAATCAATGGAATTACACTTATTAACTGGGAAGAGTAAATAATAAATAAATATTTAAGCTGATTTTAAAGCTTCTCTGATGACGGATTATGAATCACACTATTGCTTTTCTTTTGTGGATAAACTTCAAGCTCAGTAGCATGATCTGGAAAATAATTTGACTGATAACTTGTGATTTACTGATAAGCACAGATGATATTTGCATCCTGTAGAGCTCAACGTTCAGTTCTTTACAGCTGAGATAACAGAGAGTCACTTCCGCTGCCAGTATGTAAAGCACACAGGAGTTTAAATGAGCAAACTCATCATGACTGCATGTTAAATAATTTTACATCATCATACGAACACTATTCAATGTGTACAGAAGACGATAAGTATATTTATGTGCACAGCTGCAGCGAGGCACTTCAATGAAGACCCTTATCAGCAGGTGCTTCTTTGTCAAAGTTGGTTCTGTTTGGTGGATATGCTGGAATGTTTTCAACCGCTCAAGGCTGAGTTATTGCAAGAGGTTTAGCATGTGCTGTTCTGATGACAGCCAGTCACATTCCTTTAGATTCAAGCTACACGCCTACAGCTTAGCCAATGGCAATAACTGGGTCACAAAGATGTCACTATGTAAACATTTTTTTTTTTTTTTTTTTTTTGTAAAAATCATTAAAATTGTTCCCAGATTCCATGTTGCATTTCACCTTCGCCAGGTTCTATTTTATTTTTCTTAAAATGTTTTTAAAATCTTCAATATTAACTAAAATAAAACCTTCCGAGAATGTAACAGTTAATTTATTATTTGTTGGAGTTAATATTAAGTCAAAGATTTTTAAAAGGTTACTTAGTCACACATTGCACTTTTGTAAACGTCACTGGTTTGGAAACAATTGGTTTAAAAGGTTACTTAGTCACACAATAGGTTTGACATTTTACTATAAAAAAAAAAAAAAAAAAAAAAAAAAAAAAATATATATATATTGTATTTATTTGAATGTGAACTTCATGTAATACATTGGAGCAAAAGTGATATACATTTGAATGAATGTGAATACAAGCTTTATATATTTAAGATATTTTATTTGGATCCATTACACAGTTTTGGTGAGATGTGAGGTTGTCAAAAGCGTGTTGTTGATTATTAAAGGCTGATCCGTTAATGGCTCTGTTTGGAAGTAAAGCTAAAACACACCTTGAGCATAAAATTTTGAATTTCCTTAAGTTTAAAAAGAAAATGTCTCAGTGCTAGATGCAAATAAAGAGAAAGAAATTTAAAGTAAATTAAGAGAAACCTTTGACCCACATGAAGCCTAAGTTCCAATTGAATTTGGCCCACCAGTATTTAGAATATAACTGTGATACTACAAGTCCCAGAATGCACTACAAAAGTGAGCATTCCAAAAAAACACCTTTTACTTTTTGTGCTCTTTTCACAGAGTTTAATGATATATTTTTACTTTAGCAGCGTAAATAAAGCAGCGCTGCAGATTTTCTAGAGTAAATGTTCTCTTTCATCTTCCACTGATTTGTTTCTAAGACATCACCTACATTATCGATGAGGTGTCGCTAGCAAAACGATGGAAATACAAATTGTTTTCACATATTTTACGAATGGAATGTTCAACTAGCTGATATTTGGAGTTGTGAGATTATAAGGTCAAAGTTGCTCACATGCAGCCGTCACATGCCGAAGCATGAGCAGAATTACAAACTAATTAAATCTCATACATAAGGCTTTATTTAGCTCTTGAAGAGTAAGAGCACCTGATATCACATGCTCAGTCACAAGTGCTACTGCAGAAAATCAAGTAATCTCTACAGTGCTGTAGATCTTCATTCATCTCTAAATATCTATTCCATCTGCATGAACCTTTCACAGTCGCACTCCCAAAAACCTGAAACTGCATTTAAAGTTTTCTAGCTTCTAAATCTTTAGCAAAAAAAAGATCCAAGTTTCAAGTATGAGGAAACTGCAGCATTTCATTCATTCATTCATTCATTCATTCATTCATTCATTCATTATCTCCCGCTTTATCCTCTAGTAGGGTCGCGGTGGGGTTCCCCATGCCCATCCAGGGGAGAACGTTTCGGGCGCTGGGCAGATACACCCAGAACAGGGCGCCAATCCATCGCTGGGCACACACTCACACAGGCACACTCTATATGGGGCAATTTTGAGAATTCAATTGACTTGAGCCATGTTTTTGGACTGTGGGAGGAAACCGGAGAACCCGGAGGAAACCCACGCAGACACGGGGAGAACATGGAATCTCCACCCAGATGGGAATTCGAACTGGGAATCCCTAGTGCTGAGAGGAGAACATGCTAAACCACTAAGCCGCCCTACTGCAGCATTTATTTTCCAAATATCCAAATATCAGAATATAAAAAGCATTATATTAAAATATTGGACTTCAAATGAGTTTGAAAAATAATCTGGAATGAAAGATGAGTTATATTTTAAATGTGTGTATCTTTGCTCTGAACTGTAATGGCCAGAAACCGAGAGGACCATTAATGAAACACATTATTTTTCACAAAACAACGAAAGATACAGGTATAGATTAGATCAATTCCTTAGAACTTTTAAAAAAAAGAAAGATGTAGTTGATCATAGCAGTTAAGATAAGATAAGCTTTTATTTTTATTGGTCTCATCATGAGGAAATTCACATTCTCAGCAGAAATGTGATGGTGATTTGAAAAGTAAAAACGATGCATCTAATATATAAAACACAAAAATTAATAAAAAGATTTACTGATTAAGATAAAAATGTTATTTGTAGTTTACATAATTGAAATAAAGTTTAGTTAATAAGACTAAATAATAAATAATAGTAAATAATAATTAGTTTTTTCATTCATTCATAACCACACTCTATCCATCTTCAGCTCTATCACAGATTGAAGTTCTAAAATAAATGTAATGAAAATCTGTTTCATTTTATTCATTCATTCATTATCTCCCGCTTTATCCTCTATTAGGGTCGCGGTGGGGTTCCCCATGCCCATCCAGGGGAGAACGTCTCGGGCGCTGGGCTGATAGACCCAGGACAGGGCGCCAATCCATCGCTGGGCACACATTCACTCACACAAACACACTCTATATGGGGCAATTTTGAGAATTCAATTGACTTGATCCCTGTTTTTGGACTGTGGGAGGAAACCGGAGAACCCGGAGGAAACCCACGCGGACACGGGGAGAACATGGAAACTCCACCCAGATGGGGATTCGAACCGGGAATCCCTAGCGCTGAGAGGCAAATGTGCTAACCACTAAGCCACCGTGCCGCCCTAATTTGTTTTTATTTATTAAAAATAAATAAATTAAATTAAATATCAAATTAATATCAAAGCCATAAAATCTACTCAGTACAAAAGCCTTTGAAGTTCTGTATTTGGTAAATGTTCTTATCCAGCAGACTACAGATGTCATGACCTGAAACAATTCAAACAAATCGGTTTAAAGACCTTTTAAAGTGACCGCATGGGGTTGGTCCTCAAATCTGTTCAATATTTAAGCCAGTTTCTTAACTTTTTTTTTTTCTTTTTTACACCTTTAGTCTGGTTTTAAAGACTTAATCAAGAAAACCTCTTTAGGTTACATAATATGAATTATATTTACATAATATAATATAACATAATATAATATAGTTACATAATATGAAAGTATTTGAGCTTTCAGAGGCAAAGCTGGCATCTCCCACCTCCTTCCTCAGCTGCCAAATTATATAAAGAGATGATGACACAAGTCTGAGATTATAAATGTGCTGGTATATTATTATCAGTGTTTAAACTGAGGTCAGGACATTGAAGACAATCCTGTCTGTGTAGATGCTCGAATGTGAATATGTGTTCACACAACATGGCCTCAGTGCGGGGCAATCGATTGTAGCAGAGAGCCACATGTTCTCCTGGCTGCGAACACGGTACCCTGTTACTTTAGCCGTATTGATTAGTATCTTTGCCAAATGATTACATAAACACAGAGAAAAGGTTGGCGTCCCGACGCATCATGCTGCTCAGACATAACATTGGAACCTGTCGGTGGTGAGTGAGGGATGAAAAAGGGAGGAGATTTACTGACGCCAACCAGTTTGTGATTGGCATATGAAGGGGGTGGTGCGGGGATCCAGTTTACGATCTCTGTAACTTTTTGAGAAATTTCTGGAAATAAACAACACTGCTTTCCCCCACCTTCACCTCTGCAGGGTTAACATATAACCTATTCCTCTATTACATAAGCTTCACTTTCTGCAAGTCATTGTATACAGAAGAAAGGGCAACGACACAAGTAAGTGTCCAAAGACAACATTGTCTGCATCTTTCAGTCTCATCGTGCTTTGCTGAAAATATTGAGTACATATTTAAAAAATGCCCCAAAAAGTAAATCGACCACTTACTAATATGACACTTATTGTATTACTAAATTCATCCTGTGAATGTGCAGCCTTTTCTTTTATTAGTTCTGTCCCGCCAGTCACTGTTAGGCCTTAAGCAAGGTTTTTTAATCCTAAATCATTTGGATTAAAAGATAATAATGTAAGAAATTGATTTGGGATTAGAAATTGGGAATAATGCATAATCAAAGGAAAAACATTTCTTTTGTCCAGGTTGATATTCTAGCAGAACATTGTACAGACTTACAGGCGATGATGTTTTACAAATTTATTTAATCCAACCTTCTTGAAAGCTGATCAAAAACTAGCCCTCGTCTGACTCTCAAATCTGTTTTTGAGAGAGATTTTTGAATAAGATATGGAACACGCTTTATTGGCCCTCGGTTTATGTCACATTTGCATGCATCACCAAAATGTCCCTGTGTCTAAAGGTGAAGTATCGAATTGACCCTTGTTTATCAGAAAATCTGTTATCGCACCAGCAGATAAGAAAGGGCTTGTTGACTTCTCATAAACTTTAACGGTTTAATCGTTTTAAATTCACTTCAATTAAACATGAAATCTAAACTTTACTATGGGTTTATAAAATTGGGATGATACGTGTTTGTCTCAGAGACTTTATATTTTCCACTGTGATGATGGGATCATAACTCCCACTGAGAATATTTTTTTATTATCGCGGGTGTTTCCACTAGAGGTCGCCATTTCACCTCTGTCCTGAGCATCCTCCCTTCGTTCCACCAATCACCAACATGTCCTTCACACATCCACAAACTCCACAAACCTCCTCTCTGGCTTTTCTCTTCTCCATCTGCCTGCTGGTTTATTCCTCAGCATCCAACAACCAGAAAACTTTATGAAATCAAAGACTGATTCATAAATGTGACCTGGATATTATTATTAGCATTATTAATATTACTACTGGGCAGCACGGTGGCTTAGTGGTTTAGCACGTTCTCCTCTCAGCGCTAGGGATTCCCGGTTCGAATCCCCATCTGGGTGGAGTTTCCATGTTCTCCCCGTGTCCGCGTGGGTTTCCTCCGGTTCTCCGGTTTCCTCCCACAGTCCAAAAACATGGATCAAGTTAATTGAGTTCTCTAAATTGCCCCATATAGAGTGTGTGTGTGTGAGTGAGTGTGTGCCCAGCGATGGATTGGCGCCCTGTCCTGGGTGTATCTGCCCAGCGCCCGAGACGTTCTCCCCTGGATGGGCATGGGGAACCCCACCGCGACCCTAATAGAGGATAAAGCGGGAGATAATGAATGAATGAATATTACTACTACTATTTATTATTGTTAGATATTGCTATTATTACTATAGTTATTATTATTATTATTATTACTATAGTTATTATTATTATTATTATTACTGTTACTACTTAATTCGCATTTACATTGTCTTTCATTGTCACTACAATATCATAGTATTTAAACTTTTTTACTGTAAATTTCACTACATCACACTGCATTTTCAAGTTTTATGTTTAAATGTCATAAATGTGTGTAACCGTGGGAACGTAAGGAACGTAATTTCGATTACTTTGTATGTATAGAACATGTGAAGGAATTTGACAATAAAGCCTACTTTGACTTTGACTTTGGATAACAATTGAATTCTCCAAATTGCCCCATATAGAGTGTGTCTGTGTGAGTGAGTGTGTGCCCAGCGATGGATTGGCGCCCTGTCCTGGGTCTATCTGCCCAGCGCCCGAGACGTTCTCCCCTGGATGGGCATGGGGAACAACACCGCGACCTTAATAGAGGATAAAACGGGAGATAATGAATGAACTCTTAACAAACAGCTATAAAAAGCACAAAACAGGGTTATTTATGTCTTGCTTTATACCACAACGCATTGTGTTTTGTATGGTATTTGTGTACATCAACAAATCCAGGTGAATTGTGGCAGTTTTATAAACAGGATAACATTTTAAAATATGAACTTGACTAAAACACGGATGCCCCACAGTGTAAATGTAATATGGAGAGATTTGTGAGTTTAAAAGGGATTTGATTATTTACAGTACATTTAGTAGTGACTTTTACCCAGACAGAGGTTGTCCACAGCAAAAAGTCTCTGCTGCCCTCGTGTGGACAAAAGAAGACTTCCACTAACCTGTCCACTTTCCACTTTCCATCCATCTTTAATCTCCACAACCTGAACTTTTTATTCAAATACTCAGCTTGTATTGTTTTTAAAAGATCCCCTGTGTTCCTTTTGCTAGTTCCGTCCTTTGCTTTTTCTTTATTTTGTACATACATCGCTTGTTAATAATTAGGATTTGTTTTCTCCCAATACAAAGATAACAATCTTACATTTATTGATTGGAATATTATTTTAGGAAGCCAACTCCATGTGTTCATGTACCTGTGCTGGACCTCCAGTGGAATTAAAGTGAATCTGTTTTATCTTGAGCTGATGGTAAAAATCAGTCGGTCGCTGTATGAGTTCTGTGTTACAGCGTGTGGTTAATCAGCAAGACATCTTTGAATGTTGTGCTGAGTTGTTTATTCATTTCCAGGAAGAGCAAAGTGATTTCAAGTTTGTGGGTTCTATAGAACGTGAAGATCAGCGATTTAAGGACGAAGAGACACAAGACATCCAGACATTTTGTGAATAAATGTGAATAAACTCTGAAGAGACTGGGCCCTGCGTTCTGAAACACACATTCACCTTCTGTTTAAAATCAATATATCTTATGTCGTCAGCAGAAAGTCTATAAGGCTTCCATTCACCGCCAGGGTCTCAAAACCTCATGAATGAAAGTTCCCCTGTGTGAATGTGTGTGTGTACCTTGTATTTTGCTGAGTGTGTGTATGTGATGTACTTGTTCTGCATTTAGGACACCATAGAAATCGGTGTGTGCCTCTAGACAAAGTGCTGAGAGGTGGTTGCTTAAACAGCACAGCTGATGCAGAATATCAACAACTTAAATGTCAGAGTTAGAGAGAGAGAGAGAGAGAGAGAGAGAGAGAGAGAGAGAGAAGTGGCCTAAAAAAGAAAACAGAACACAGAAGGTGCGCACCCCCAAGAAAAGTGTCAACAAAGAGAAGGAAGCAGAGGGGGAAGACCTGTTCCGCCAGAGCTGTGTCAGTGCCAAAAAACTGTCTTGCCATCCTCTTCACTTTCTCCATGCCCTCTATCCTTCCTTCCGTGTCTGTATATCAAAGTTACATCCCAGGGTTTGAAGCCCGGGCATCCTCCTCCGTTTACATGGCCGTCCTGAAAGTTCAGCAACCGAGAGTATGTTGATGAGTGTGTGAGACGTCCAAAAAGAAGCTGGCCAATAATTATGAAACACAAGTTTTTAGTATATATATATATATATATATATATATATATATATATATATATATATATATATATATATATTTTTTTTCTTTTTTTATTTATTTATTTATTTTTTTTATATAGGCGGCACGGTGGCTTAGTGGTCAGCACGTTCTCCTCTCAGCGCTAGGGATTCCCGGTTCGAATCCCCATCTGGGTGGAGTTTCCATGTTCTCCCCGTGTCTGCGTGGGTTTCCTCCGGGTTCTCCGGTTTCCTCCCACAGTCCAAAAACATGGATCAAGTCAATTGAATTCTCCAAATTGCCCCATATAGAGTGTGTCTGTGTGAGTGAGTGTGTGCCCAGCGATGGATTGGCGCCCTGTCCTGGGTCTATCTGCCCAGCGCCCGAGAACGTTCTCCCCTGGATGGGCATGGGGAACCCCACCGCGACCCTAATAGAGGATAAAGCGGGAGATAATGAATGAATGAATGTCATCAAGTTCAGAGATTAACTTGAGGCTATACTTAGCTGCTCGGGAAACTAATGCTATAATATAATAATATAAATGTAAATTAAATTACGGCAACCAATATTAATGGCAAACACATCTTTACTAATACATTTTGATGACATACTTATGAAATGGCACTTTTTT
This sequence comes from Corydoras sp. C115, assembly GCA_019802505.1. NCBI lineage: Eukaryota > Metazoa > Chordata > Actinopteri > Siluriformes > Callichthyidae > Corydoras > Corydoras sp. C115. The sequence continues at coordinate 652,832 of JAFMOC010000152.1, read as the reverse complement.
AATTAGTATTTTATTTGGGATTCTGTCATTAAAAATGCTTAAACTTTGCAGACAGTTGATTCAGTGTACAAACTCAGCGCCGCAGTGATTTACACAGTGGTATTTCAGCTTATTCGAATTAACATGAAATGTTTACGGAGGCTGAATAGTCTAGCAGCCCCCAACAACGACTCCATTCAGTGGGGACAGTGGGAAAGAGAGACTGTGAGAGAGAGAGAGAGAGCGAGAGAGAGAGAGAGAATGAGAGAGAGAGGAAAAGAGTAAGAAGCTGGAGGAGGAGCAGAATTAAAGAATAGAAAAATAGAGAAAAAGTGCTCGAATGAGAAAGCAAGACGGATTCTCATCAATGAGAAGCATAGAGGGGCAACAGGGTTTTAAGAGCCGAGAACAAACTTCCTGAGCAAATCTACCTGAGTACTGAATCCAAGAGAGAGCGAGAGCGAGAGAGAGAGAGCGAGAGAGAGAGAGAGAAAGAGGCATAGCATTACATAATAAATCCGTAGCATCCAACCAGAAGAGGCACCGTCTGACACCATCCTCTAATGAAACTTCTGTAAACCAGTTTTTAAGTGTAGGATCATTTGTTCTTTAGCTTTTGGGTTTAATTCCTGATTCAGTAATGTTGGTAATATAAAGTCCTGTGCTGTGTGGACATGCCGGCTCAGTTCTGCTCTGCTCGGCCCGATCAGACCCTCCTCTGATGGTTCAACACTCTGGTTAATTGGAGAAGAACTTTAAACTCAGTTGGTTAAGTGCACAAAGCAAGTCAAGTCTTAAAGTGAAGGTAAGTCAGAGTTACAGCTGATCTTTACTCGGTGTGAAGAGTGAACCTGCTGCGGAACTAATGGACTGTGTGCTGACTGAGGGCAAGGATTCACTAAACAAATTTCATCAGTGTTTGAGTTTGATTTCTGTTACATCCAGTTACCAATGAGGCAAATGAAAGTAAAAAATCCTAAAGACTAGTTTGATTTGATTTAGTTAAAAATGACAAGAAGAGTAATAAATAACGGGAGATGATGAGCACGAATCAGAATTCTATAAGATCACTTGCTAACACTATGGTTAAGGTTGTTTATTCATTTCCCACAGTTTTTAGGATTATAATATTTACACTGAAAAAATTCCTTTAGGTTTAATGACGTTTAAAAAATATTTACATTTGAATAAATTCAGGTTACTACCATCAGTTAACAACGTTGTGTAAATCCCATGGTGTAAATCAGATGCTGTCAAGTTTTAATATTGATGAGGATATACTGTGTGTGAGTGTATGTATGTATTATTATTTACATCTTATTTTCATCCAAAACATACAAACAAATAAATGTAAACGGACCAGGACCATGTCCAACCTCTGTACAGTATGTGGCTGAGAAATGGTCTGTGGCATGTTGGGGTCTCATTGCAATAAGGTCCTGTGTTTGGTTCCTGAGCAGGGACGGCAGGCTCCTTTCTGTGTCGAGTTTTCATATTCTGTCTGAACTCTTCATCTGAAGTTTGGGGTTTTTGCCCCAAATGCACCAAATTGAAATTGTGGGCCTTTGAGCGAAGTCCCTAACTCTCAGCCTAATGCATTTTGATTACTTATACTGATGAAATGGCACTTTATTAATTGGTATTTTATTTGGGATTCTGTCATTAAAAATGCTTTTTTTCACAATTTCAAAATTGAAATTGAAATTGTGGGCCTTTGAGCGAAGTCCCTAACTCTCAGCCTAATGTCGTGTGATGTGTGAATTAAAGTAACTGAATTTATTTAGCAGGTTAACACGTACATATTCTTGTTGTATAATATAATTGTGCTCTTAGATGTATTAATTTTTGGGTGGTGGAACTTATCCCTAGCAAGGTCACCTGGCCATTGTCCATTGCAGGTCGGCCAGACAAACACATTCATATCTATGGACAATTCATTTTCTCTGATGTCTTTGGACTGTGGAAATAATTCCACACAGATATGAAGAGAACATGCAAACCACACAGAAAGGACGCTGGTTACTTGCCTGGGATTTGAAACTTAAAACCCTCTTACTGTAAGGCATTAGCTCCAGCAGGTGTAACACTCTGCCACCTTGTATGCATTTATATTAATCTAATAAATTCTTTAGGTATATAACTTTTTAATTCATTGTTATAGCAAGCTTAAGCACTAGTACTTTTTTTTTATTATTTACATAAATTGCGTAATAGATTAGATCAGTGTTTCATAATCTTTGTCCCAGAGGCCCACCATCCTGCATTTTTGGTGTTTTTCCAACAGCTGATTCAAGCCCATTATTAAGTTAAAGTGGAAACACTACAGCAGGAAAAGCACCACAATGTACACAACAGAGAGTCTAGAACTAGGTTTAGGAAATGCAGAGTTAGATGTTGTTGACAATCAATTAAAAAAAAAGCTATTTAATGTTGTTAAGCATCATTTATAATGTGTTAATATACTCTGTGTGTGTTCTCCATCCACTGAAGACTAACGCACAATGAACGGACTCCTGTGTGGTATTCAAAAAGCTGAACCAAAGGTGAAGTCATCTAAATATCATGTGGAGGTTGAATAAAAGTTGTGAGAAGCCTAGGTGGAGGTTGAATGAAGGTTGGCAAAAAAATTTTTTTGTCTGGGTCAGCAGGAACGAGAGTGACCCTGGAACACATCGCTATGGAATACTGATGAGTGTGCTCTGCCACTGATCTCCATTTTCAATTCATCTGTCCACATCCTTTCCTCTTTCTTCTTTCCCTCCACTCGCACAAACCCAGATACACTCTGTCCACACAACACAGAGTGTCGTATTTTTCAATAGTGCCTTTTGTCCCTTTCATCTCCTCTCCAAACAAAAGATTCTTGTGCATGCAGAAGAGCGCATGAGGGATGCACCGGGCGGTCGAGTGAGGAAAGATAGCGTAAGGAAGAGGCAGAGGGTTGAAGCAGTAATGTCAAAACACACAGCAGCTCAGCTGCTCTCAGAAACGTCTCTCATTGGTCTTTAGATACCTGCGATATAACCAGATCTGAATGTTTATGTGCAAAAGACGTGCAAATGTGAGTACTGTAAGTGTGTGGGTGCATACTCACTGCGGTTCAGAGGTCAGCTGTGTGTACACTCAGCCTATCACACGTGGCTTTCAGAGAGCTGGCCCCCTCCTTCTGCACCCAGCAGTGTTAGTATTCAGAGCACAGAGACGTGGACAGATACCTATTCATATCCTCTATATATATGTGTGTGTGTGTGAGAGAGAGAGTGATTTCAGTAATTTAAATTATTCACATATCATTTACAAGTTACTTACAAGTATCCCGACTTCATGGTTAGGTTGATAACAGGTGATACAGATACAGGGCTTAAAGATGTTGCTGAAAGACCCCCAAACAAACATTTATATTTAACCTGTAAAGCCATTTAGATGCTTACGAACAAAAACGTCCCTTGCAGCCTTGTCTCTTTCTTTCTCTCTGTGCGTGGACACTATATAATCCACCCTATCTGTTCTCTCCCTGATCACTGCTGGGGGAGATGTGAGTGAATGAATATGTGTTTTGAAAAAAAGGAGCAGGAAAAGCAAGAGGCCAGCTGCCTCATTCGTCTCAATAAGGCTGCTTCATGTGCCAGGGCAGCTGGGCATCTCAATGGAGAACCGCAGACAACAGCGGGAACCCCTGGGTCCAAACGTGGGCATGTAGCCCATCTATCTAAAGCCTCGAGAGAAAAAGGCTGGCCTGCTTTGTGGTAGATAACATCAGTGCTACCTATTCTAGACACCCTGGTTTGATGTTGGTTCATTGCCACTCAAAGGCCTGCTGAAAGAGCCATGCAGCTCTTAATGGTGAAGGAAAGCTATTTTCAGGGTCACGCTGTGGGCGCCATTTTGTCCCAGATGTTATCACTTTGGCCCGACTTTTTAAGGTGGCCAGGTTCTCACAGTCCAGAATTAAAAGCCGACTAACTGGGTGTCTTATGATGCACAGGCCAATGTTTTAAAAGAGCCACCTAGAATTACATTATGAGTGACCGTCACTCTGAATGACCTCATTTGTATATCCATCCATCCATCCTATACTTAATTCCATACTAGGGTTGCGGGGTGGAGGTGGTGGGGGGGTGCTGGAGGAGAACGTTTCAGGTTCTGGGCAGATACACCCATGACAGGACACCAATCTATTGCTGGTCACACACTCACTCACATAGACATACACACACACACTATACAGGGGAAATTTAGAGCCACCAGATAACCTTGAATTCTTGTTTTGGGACTGTGGGAGAAAACACCGAGAACCCGGAAGAAACCCATGCGGACACGGGGAGAACATGGAAACCCCTAGGCCACCATGCCGCCCCATTTGTATGACAATAAGATAATTAAAAATGATATTTCTGTTCTTTTGTGTTCCTTCTCTTTCTAGCCATGACTTCTTCCACTCCCCCCTCATCTCGAAGTTCCTCCCCACAGAAGGTCTGCCACTCCCAGACACAGACAGAAGTCCTGAAGCCCCTGTTGGGTGGAGTGGGTGGCTCTATACCAGGAGGAGGTGTGGCAGCATTAAGGAGGCGTAGACGTGTACTGTCTAAAGATGGTCGGAGCAATGTACGCATCGAGCATGTCAGTGGGCGCGGTGCTCTTTATCTACGTGACCTGTGGACGACGTTCTTGGACATGCAGTGGCGCTATAAGCTGTTTCTGTTCTCAGCCACATTTGCAGGCACCTGGTTTGCATTTGGGCTGCTGTGGTACCTTGTGGCGCTGGTGCATGGAGACCTTGTTGGTATGAATTTTCAGTTCCCGAGAAAAACACTGGATATAATTAATGTGGATAAATGGCATAGTGACACAATTTCTCCCTGCAGAGTTTGACCCACCATCAAACCACACCCCCTGTGTGATGCAGGTGCAGACGTTAACAGGTGCCTTTCTTTTCTCGCTGGAGTCACAGACCACCATTGGCTACGGATTTCGCTGCATCACTGAAGAATGTCCACTCGCTATTATTCTTCTCATAGTGCAGCTAGTCATCACTATGGTGATGGAAATCTTCATCACTGGCACCTTTCTTGCAAAGGTAATGCAAACAAAGAAACGAAAAACTATATGTTAAAGGATTAGTGGATATCATTTTAGTTTTATATTCTTATCACGATCGCAAGTTTATTCTTTGGTGTTCATTCATTCATTCATTCATTCATTATCTCCCGCTTTATCCTCTATTAGGGTCGCGGGGGGGGGGTTCCCCATGCCCATCCAGGGGAGAACGTTTCGGGCGCTGGGCAGATAGACCCAGGACAGGGCGCCAATCCATCGCTGGGCACACACTCACTCACAAAGACACACTCTATATGGGGCAATATTTGAGAATTCAATTGCCTTGATCCATGTTTTTGGACTGTGGGAGGAAACCGGAGAACCCGGAGGAAACCCACGCGGACACGGGGAGAACATGGAAACTCCACCCAGATGGGGATTCGAACCGGGAATCCTTAGAGCTGAGAGGCGAACGTGCTAAACCACGAAGCCACGTTGCCGCCACTCTTTTGTGTTCAACTAACATAAATCATTATAATATTGCCCTCAGGTAAACCCAAGGCAATGTATCAGAATCGATCTGCTTGCTGAATAACACACCTGGAAGAGATCACATGGTTGTTTTTGTACATTGGGCAAGTGTGATGTTTCAACAAATGATGCTGCAGTCAGCGGCTTAGTGAAGGAATATACAACAATAAAGAAAAGATAAAAAAAAAGTCACCTCTCCTCTCAGACCTCCCAAATATTCCAAAACCATCCACTATTTCACTCTGTTTAGTTGCCCTTGTGTTTTGGATCATTGTTTTGCTGCATCATAAAGTTCCTCCCAAATAATGTGGATGCACTTATCTGTAAATAGACTCTCAACATGTTATTGTAAATGTCCAAACGTCAGGAATTTTCCAAACTATCATGAATTTCATAGTCAACAGAGTCTTGTGAGTCTGTTTTAAAAACAGGCTGACACACACACACACACACACACACACACACACACACACTCTCCACCATGTGTCATTTGGTCATTTGATCATTTAGGACGCTTTTATCCAAAGCGACTTAGAAGGTGAACACAGGGTTCATCACAACATCCCTGGAGCAATGAGGGTTAAGGTTCTCGCTCAAGGTTCTACCCACATCGGTAACTTCAGTGGACCTGGGATTTGAACCCCCAACCTTCAGATTGACAGCCCAACGCCCTGACCACTGAGCTACCACTCCCCCATGTTTCATAGATAAGCTTGTTCGTGTTAGGTTACAAGACGATCTTTTCGTCCAAAAGATTTAATTATTTTAAGGAAATTTAAAGATTATCTTGGTCTCATCGGTTTAGAACAGCCTGTGTATTTTTGCTCTTCAGCCTCATCAAAAAATATTACCTTCACTTTTTTTGTTAATGTAAAGAATTTAAAGAACTGCCTTTTCAGTTTCTGCGTGACAATACAGTCAGGTCACAGAAAAGGAGAAGTTCACCAAACTAAGAGGGAACTACTGGATTACATAAAACTTTAGTTAAGTTCATTTCATGCCTTCATAGATGACAACATTTTCCTGACCCTTATCTTCATTTACATTACATTTACATTTAGTCATGTAGCAGACGCTTGTTTCCAAAGCATCTTACATTTACATATCTGGACCACATGCACAAACAGCCAAACATGGACCATATGTTTTGGAACATATGAGCCATAGAAATGTTTTAGTATTCTGTCTCTGCTTAACCAAACTGCTGCAGCACTAGTTCATATAAGCAGAACTTCATGTTGGTGTTTATAAGTTTGCATGTAATCTTTGGTATCTACATTGTGTTGTTAAAACGCTCAACATATAAAGTATAATATGAGTGTCGTGTGCAGGTGGCGCGGCCCAAAAAACGCGGTGAAACGGTCAAGTTCAGTCAGCACGCTGTGGTGGCTAATCATGAGGGCCGACCGTGTCTCATGATTCGTGTAGCCAACATGCGCAAGAGCTTACTTCTGGGTTGTCAGGTAAGTGCATGGGTGTGTGTGTGTGTGTGCTAATTTATATCTACGGATAGAAATCACTAAATTAAGAATTTAATAAATTTAATAATTTAATTATTAGATAGATATTAGATAATTATTAGAATTATTAGATATTAGAATGATTAGATGGCTTAGTGGTTTAGCACGTTCGCCTCTCAGCTCTAGGGATTCCCGGTTCGAATCCCCATCTGGGTGGAGTTTCCATGTTCTCCCCGTGTCTGCGTGGGTTTCCTCCGGGTTCTCCGGTTTCCTCCCACAGTCCAAAAACATGGATTAAGTCAATTGAATTCTCAAAAATTGCCCCAAATAGAGTGTGTCTGTGTGAGTGAATGTGTGCCCAGCGATGGATTGGCGCCCTGTCCTGGGTCTGTCTGCCCGGTGCCCGGGACGTTCTCCCCTGGATGGGCGTGGGGAACCCTACCGCGACCCAAATAGAGGATAAAGCGGGAGATAATGAATGAATGAATTATTAGATAATGAAATGGGGTGAATGTTCCACTTGAGTAAACTGCAAATTCACTAACATGCATGTAGAGTTTGCTTTGTGTCTAACATTTAATGGTAAACATCTGATTGTTAAAATTCATAAGATAAAACAATATGGTCATATTGTTGAAAAGATCTGGCTTGGAATAACTATTCGAATTTATCTTGAAGTTTGAATGAGGGTTGAGTTTAAATCTCTGTTCACACTTATAGATTGTCTCCGGACCAAACTAGTCCTAATAATTTTTTACATTGTTAACACTAAAATTATTGTAAATCAAAACAGAAGGCATCAACCTTGTTTTCACGATCATTGGCAGGTAACAGGTAAGCTGCTGCAGACCTCCCTGACTAAAGAGGGAGAGACGGTTCGACTGGATCAGAGAAATGTGGCCTTCCAGGTGGACACATCCAGTGACAGCCCTTTCCTCATCCTTCCTCTTACCTTCTACCATGTCATAGATGACAGCAGCCCTCTTCGTGCCTGGGCCGCCAAAGGTAGGGGCATTCCTCCCAAAAATGTGTTTAACAGAGAGTTCAATAATGATTTAATTAGACAATTGGCATGAGTGACATGACCCATCCTTGTTGCAAAGTCTATGATTTTGTATGTATATATATATTCACACACACACAAAGCAAGGCACCCCTTTCCAAATGACCAATATGTACCCTATTTTTTTGGGAGAAAAATGTTGAACTCTAAAGTTCTGGAATCTTGTTATCTGGTAGAGAGAGAACAATAAAGTGCTTCTGTTCTGAGACTTCGTTGTAAGACTGATACCCAAAACCTGAATCCGAATCCAAATGCTTTGATGTGGATCTAAACTTGGCTGGAATAAAGCCACTTATGGCTATGGCAGGGTTTCTCCGAGGACAGAGGGACGTGTTATAGGAGGAAATCCACTGAAATTAGATGTAATCTGTTATGGTGTTACACAAGGATATGCCCCAAAGAATGTACAGTATCACATTACATTAACTGTTTTTTTTTTATTACGGCATTTGCATGATTATCTTTCTTTCTCTGAAATTATTTACAGTGGAAGAAACCAACGCATAAGCATACAATATCAAAAGACATGTAATATATAAAAACTTGGTGATGGCGATGGAGCCGATATAGTTCATTAGATGCGAAAAGCAGGTTTTTAGCTTGTGGAAGCCGAGGAACTGAGTGAAAACAGAAAAAAAAACCTGTGGTTAAAGTGAAAGATACCCTAAAACCTCACCCCATCAAACAGCATGCAGGTGATGGAAATTTTCTGCAAGCAAGCACTATTGCAATTTGCAGGAAAGTGAAACAGGTTGAAACTATAAGGCGGCAACAAATGGTATCTAATACTAACCATTCAAATTGTAGTTAACTGCAGTTACTAAAACAGCCAAGTATTAAAAGTTATAATGTGGAGATTAGCAAATAGAATATGGTTTTAATCAAGGTTTCATTACATTTAATACAAGTACTATAATCATGCAAATAATAATACTTAATCTTGTTTTAATTCTGTCTTGGCTAAATTAATAGTATAAGATATATTAAAATAAATAATGAATATGCATCAATAGTAATCTGAATGTTTGGTAGGTTGCTTTTGAAGGAAATCATCTTTGTCAACAGTCTTGTCTTACATTTGTGAATGTTCTCTGTTACTTTAGAACGATACATTTTAAAGGGTTTGGAAATGGCTTTGTAAATTTTTCCAGCTTTATAGGCAGCAACAAGTGCACATACTGTATAAGATGATGTCAGATTGCTCCTCACCAGCTGCTCAAAATAAGTGCTTTACGAAGTTGAGCACTTTTGTTTGTAATAAAGTAATGAACAGCATTCAGAGGTGTGCATATATACATTTGAATATGTAGTGTGGCATCATTTCCATTAAATTCCGTTTTGAAGCGTGTATAGAACAGTTTGAGAACAGAACATGTACATGAACTTGAACGTGCAAAGAAAGATTTCATTTTTTCGTAACAGGACAAAGGTCTTGGTTGGAATTTGTGAAAAACAGGAAGGACTTGTGTTGCTTCTTTCATTTGGGTTATCCTGTAATAGACAGTTGTAATTAAATTTTAGAAGGCTAAAGGACTAAATATCACATAAATAGAAAATGTGTGTGTGTGTGTGTGTGTGCGTGTGTAAGTACTACACCATTAATGGAAGGGGGTTATTGTGTACAGTGTTCTAAAATAAGCAGAGAATTTCCGAGCTGGCATGCACCTGTGTTTCACTATTTCTATGACTCTCTTTTTTACTTTTCATTTTAAATATTTATTTTCTATATAACCATGATTTGTTCTCACTTTTACTAGTTTCCATCTCTTGTAGTCCAGATCACTCTCTCCGTCTCTCTTTTCGTCCAGTGGAATGTGTGTGCACTCATTAGACGCACAAAGCAGCTCAGTTCATGGCGATGACATGCAGATGCTGGATTCAGTTACTGCAACACAGCTTTAGTCACAGACAGTGAACTGTACAGAATCCCATGCTATTATGTCAAATCACAACATTTTGTTTTTTGGTAGTAAAATATTCTTAGAAGATGATTTTTATGAACAAAAACTAAAAAGAAAAATAAAGTCAAATGTTTGCATCACTGAATGAAATGCTCAGCAACGGTATGAATTACAGCAGAGTGATGATTTACATGCTGCGGTTGATCACTGTATGAATTGTTTATACTTATTATAATGCATGCATGAACTTTATTATAATGCATGTTTTACTCAATATAAGCCACATGTTGGAAACACAAATGTACAGTTAGTAGACATTGTCATACAAACCACGATTAACATAACATTTCACCTTTTTCTCTCATTCTTTTCACTTTTATTGCAACTGGACACAATATTTACACTCATTAACATTAAAACCATCTGCCTAATAAATTAAATAAATAAATCTAAACGGGCGGCGCGTTGGCTTAGTGGTTTAGCACGTTCTCCTCTCAGCGCTGGGGATTCCCGGTTCGAATCCCCATCTGGGTGGAGTTTCCATGTTCTCCCCGTGTCCGCTTGGGTTTCCTCCGGGTTCTCCGGTTTCCTCCCACAGTCCAAAAACATGGATCAAGTCAATTGAATTCTCCAAATTGCCCCATATAGAGTGTGTCTGTGTGAGTGAGTGAGTGTGTGCCCAGCGATGGATTGGCACCCTGTCCTGGGTGTATCTGCCCGGCGCTCGAAACGTTCTCCCCTGGATGGGCATGGGGAACCCCACCGCGACCCTAATATAGGATAAAGCGGAAGATAAAGGATGGATGGAAATCTAAATACAGCCAGCTGAATCAATTACTCTTGTATTTCATCCCAAAAGTGTCTTCAGAACCAGTTCTACCCAACAATGCCTTAATGGATCAATCAAACTAAACCAGAAAGGACCTTCCCCAAAGTTTTGTACAAAGTGTAGAAAATTATCCAAAACGGATGGATTTGGATGGAGGTCCCTGATTTTATGAAGCTGTAATGGGGCTGTGTAGCTGATCTATTTTTATCCTATTGTGCAAGTTTCTGTTCTTTAATACAACTCTACAGTTAATGATTATCACATTTAAAAGTCATACACGTGAACACGTGCACAAATTATTTGTTATTATAAAACTTCTGGCAAAACAACATCATTCTGCTTTTGTATGTTCATGCTAACACACTGCCTGACAAGCTTATTTGCAGGAAACTATTACATTTAGAATAAAGCACAGACTATACACTTCCTTTTTTAAAATAGAGAACCATTTTTTAAACTATGGAGAGGTGCAGGATCATGGGTAGTACACACATTTGCTTTAGGAAGTAGGATTTTTTATGTTATCAGCGTTTTGCTGATCGAGTAATTTGGTCTGGATCTTTCAGGTTTCTTTACTTCCAACAATTTAGTTTGCAGAATGCAGGTTGTTGCCCCAGGTATCAACAAACTACACCTAATTTCTCTGATTAAAATGTAATATATTTTGAGGAATTAATTGATTTGGCTGTTTAATTCTGCATTTTCATTTTAATTTGAACTCTCTATTAAAGTCTAAGGTTCATTTCTTTACTTTGCACTGTTCACTTTTGCTGGTTGCTCATTTGGTGGCCTAATGCAGTTTAGCTTGTGTTTTTACAAAATTAATGATATACATAGTTTAGAATGAAGAAATAATTTTTGGGCGAAAGTTTTGCTTCCTTAAAAGTTTTTCGTGATTGCGATAGACCCACTGGAGCTGAACGCAAACACGGTGTTTGTCTAAAGTATGTAGAAATGTTTGTATTCATCACCACTGCATCATTTTGTAATGCTGTTCATCAGTAGTTAGCCAACATCAACGTCTTTTGATGTCAGAATTTAAGGCATATTTTTGGGGGGTTCCATAGGGGGTTAACATGTTAACATAACGGTGGTTAACAAGTTATTTTTACGATTTGCAAACGAGTGATTAACAAAGTCAGAAAAATGTAAGTGTTAGGAACATTTTAAGGTAAAGTTAATCTCTGTTTTGAAGTTTTCCTTTCCAGTGAGTCACAGTTCAGAGAAATGCATTACCCTGTTGATGAGAGAAGTGAATGGAGAATAACAGGCAGGTTCAAACTGATGGCTGAAGCTGATAATCACTTTACCGTTGTGTTGAATAGAAGAGGTTTGGTTGCTTTAGTTGAGGCCTTCAACAGACCATCATGTTAACACATATTCCAGTGCTCCTACCAAAGTGTTCAGTGACTAACTGTTCTAAGATTTCCTTAACTTAATGGATGTGACAGCAGACCCATATTCTAGTGATTCAGCCTCATTGTATTGTAATATGTTGAAGTCAAGATAAATGTAGATACTGCAGGACATTCTTTTGCTTCCATCTTTGTGGTAAGACCAGGGGATGGCCCGTTCCTTTTTTGGTATGACTGCGCACAATGTGGGGCTCAGTAACACCTTTTATTGAGAACTAACAGAGCTGCAAACTCAGCTCAACACCTATGAGATCAGATAGAATCCAATTTAGCATCCACCCTCCATCTGAGGCCAGAGACCACTTTCAAACAGAGGTCCAAAGATGAACTTCCACTACAGAAAACACATTCATACACATTTTAATGCATTTAATACTATTTATTTCCTGAATGTATTACACTGCACAATTTAACATGTATAATATTTTAATAAAAAAAAAAAAGGTTATATTTTGTGCAATAAGTGAAATTTCGCAAAAATGTCTTAATCATTTACATTACATACATTTACATTTGGCGGATGCTTTTATTTTATTTTATTTATTTTTTTTTTTTATCCAAAGCGACTTACAAGGTGAACACATCCCTGGAGCAATGAGGGTTAAGGGTCTTGCTCAAGGACCCACATTTGTAACTTCAGTGGACCCACAACCTTCAGATTGATAGCCCAATTCCCTAACCACTGAGCTACCAACTCCCTTAATCTTTATATAATTCTGCAGAAAAAACTTAATAAAACACTTTGAAAATCAACACAGTCTAGGTGTTGCAACCTTTACACAATGCCCTACATAGAGTATGTAATGTGACATTCTTATAGAGAATGAGTTTAGATTCAGTGATGTTTTTTACAGGTTCAGTTCAGTTACATCTCACAATTTCAGCCATGAGGTACAGTCACTTACTGTAATCTGACGAAAGAGAAATTCCCTACCTCCTTCCGTCTTTCTCTTTCTCATTCTCTCCCCCTTCTTGCTCACCCACACATACACCGACCCACACACACACACACACACACACACACACACACACACACACACACACACACACACAATTTGATGTCTGGATAAAAATATTACCATTTTTTATGTTTTTCATTGCTGCTTGATTGTTTTTACATTAAAGAGGAACTAGTTAGCAGCTGTCAGGGTTAGTCTGTTGTACGTGTGTGTGTGTGTGTGTGTGTGTGTGTATGAGAGAGAGAGAGAGAGAGAGAGAGAGAGAGAGAGAGAGAGAGAGAGAGAGAGAATGTGTGTTTGTGGTTGCACCCGCACAGCAATGGATGTACAACAGTTCCACTACTTCGTCTACTGAATGGTACATTGTGCTTGTGTAAGAGAGTGTGAAACAGAATTCTGGTACTAAGAGAAAACAAAGGGAACTCAAACGCACCCATAACTGCTCAGACCACGGCACCGAATCCTCAAAAATGCAGAATATCGTCTACTACATTAACAGTACCTGGTTAATCAGCTTATGTTGAGTTCGTGTGCTCGCTAATGTGTGTGTGCACGGCTTTTGCAAAAAGGAAAACACGAAAGGGGAAGTGGGGTTTATTGTAACATAAATATTGATACCGTTAAGAATGATTAGGACTTTCAGAAAATAAACCCCAACAACATCTCAGGGGACGCTGGCACAGCTGTGACCGTACAGTATCAATCATGTGAAAGAACATTCCCAATTTCTGGTAATTAAATATTCGTTGTGGTAATACACGTGACAGATCTGTGGTTTGGGATTGTACAGGAATGTGCCCATCTAAGAGTTTCATGAGTCACCAAGAGAGAGTGTCACGATCATCATAGTACTTTGCGACCGAAAAAAAAAGGTGGGGTTCGAGGCTTTTCACCCCCACGTTGTATGTTTGTATAGAGAAATGTGTAGGCGTAGAATATAGTAGGAGGGGAAATAAGTCATTCACAGAGGTTTTTGTTTTTTTTATTTCATCTCACCTGTTTTCCATATAACTCACACTGCAAACCAGTGACTCATGATTTACAAAATTAATATAGAGTTAGATTAAAGTCAGGTCTGCCACATGGAAAATGTGATTGTCGTAATATTTTCAAACAGGTCTCCTAATCACTGTCAGCATTCTACTTAGCCAACTTCTTTAGTGTGCAGCGCCTCAACGATCAGACTCACCCAGCAACTAATTAACTAATTAACAAGCCCAGGTTTTGCTAATTAGTGAAATTATTTAAAGACTCCTACACTCCAGCTTAGAGTCGAGCATGTTTCTGATGCTTGTCTTTGAATGGCTGGATTGCTAGTTTGTTTATGAACCTTGACTTGTACTTTAACTCTGATCTTCTTATGTGCTTTTTTTTTTTTTTTTGCTTTTTTTTTTTTTTTTTTTTTTTTTTTTTTTTCTCCTTTAAGAAAGTATTAAAAGCTTTAGCATTATTTTAACAAGAGTAAAAGTGATATACCTAATGTTTTCAAGACCAAATGTTATTTGCTAGAACAAACTTTCATTTGATTGATAAATGAACAAAAAAAAAAAAAAAAAATACAATAACATACACACATTTTTTGGAGACTGAATTGCAGTCAGTTTAGTGAAGCACTTGCAGTTCAACTCGCACAGAATGAGGCCTGATCTTGTCTTTTGGACAAATATTAGTATTGTTTATTTATTCATTGGTATCACTTGTCACGTTCATCTATTTTATTTGATATCTTCAAATTTCTTTGTTATAATAGTTTCCCAAACAGTGATAACACATCCACCAGTTTTAAGCTATTGTAATGGGAATTGTAGTTGGTTTGTGTTCAGATTACTGCAAACATGAGTCAGGAGTCAGAGCTGAGTAAGCATTAGTCTATTTTAAGGATTTCTAGAAAGTAGAGCAATTATGTCACAGTATTGAAGTGATACTGGTCTTAATGGAGAAAAATATTGTTAAGGGGAATAACCTAAATAGTTTACAGTAAGAAACAAACGGTACATTTTGGAAAGCATTTCTAACACTGTTACATTGCAACTAAGAAATATTCCTTAAATCTTTTAGGTGGGGGGTGGACAGATCCGGAGCTGGCTGATTTTGAGCTGCTGGTAATAATGAGTGCCACAGTAGAGCCAACGTCAGCCACCTGCCAGGTACGTACATCCTATCTGCCCGACGAGATCCTGTGGGGTTATGAGTTTCCACCCGTGGTCTCGCTCTCTCCATCTGGAAAATACGTGGCCGACTTCGCCTTCTTTGACAAGGTTGCCAAAACCAAGAATCCACCACTATTCAAGTCCCATAAAGTCCCAGCATCAGTTGGTGGGGGGGGAGGAGGAACCGATCCTGAAAAGACGAAGCTGGAAGAAAGCTTTAGAGATGAAAGAGGACATGACCGGGGACGGATCCGGGACAGCAGTCCACTAAGCGTTCGCATTAGCAATGTTTAAAGAGGGGAAAAGGGCTGGAAAAAAGAAATGACATTGACTGAGAGGAAGGGAAATATGTGGCAACACAGACTAATACTACTAGTACCACATGGATGAGAATATGATTCAGAATTCAGCTGCTTTAGGAAAGGGATTGTAGATAACCAGGTACACACTGGAAAAAGGTGTGGAAGGCGTCTAATAAATGTCATCTCTAATAAAACACTCCAGGACATTTGATGCTATGGACTATGAAATTATTATTAAAGGTCAAAATATGCACAGTACCCATAGGTTGAACCATTATTGAAGCTACTGAAAATAACCATTAAGTTGAGAGCCACTGTCTCCGGAACCTTATCTACATCAATGGACTGAACTAGAATGACGATGCATTGCATGTATATTTTTATCTAACAGTGCCAGTTAAATACTCATTTGAGTATTGATGTAGTTTTGTTATGTCAATATTTTCTAGAACACTGGAAAAAAAACTGTTAATAAGGAATGTTAACAATACTAAAAGCACTTTAATCTTTAAGAAAATCTTTATATTTTGACTGGATGCATAACTACTGTATAGGTGCACGGGCCAACTGTCCTCAGTGTGTATATGTGTGTTTTTGAGCGTCTGTAGCATTTCCACATGAATAGTTGGATAGAAAAAGGGATAAATGGTACTGTATGATATTGATAATTTGCAATATGTTATGGATTCAGATTTTTGTCTAACATTTTTATGGTTGATTGACCATAAAGAAATAAAACTGCACATTATTATTATTATTAGTATTATTATTATTATTATTATTATTATTATTATTATTGTAATTGTTGTTGAAAGTGAATGAAACTCGATTGTGGCTTTATGGAAGGAATTATTATTTTTTTTTCATGTATTATAGGTTTTAAAACTGGGTCATCACTTTCTTCTAATGCCTTCACCTCACTGACTTAATAAATTATCAGATGTAAAGAAGCATTTTCAGTCTCTACATTATATTGTGTTTATGTGTAAACCATGAAATCTGTATTTACATTGTGTTAAATGTTCAACAGTTTGTTCACCCCATCATAACTTTACAAATATTCAACATTAAATGTACTGTACATAGCAAAAAAAAAAACAACATTTTTTTTTATTATCGGTTCTGGTTCCTTTCATTTACCCCCAAATGGATTTAGATATCCACAGTACCCGTGCAATAAAATGTTTAATGCAAAAATGCATAATAAGCACAATATTAGTGGACCAACATGGGATGTGGTAGCTCAGTGTTTAGTGTTTGGCTAATAATCCAAAAATTGTGGGTTCAAATCTCAGATCCACTGATGTTAACAATGTGGGTCCCTGAGCAAGGCCCTTAACCCTCATCGGTGCTGTTTGTAACCCCGTGTTCTGACCCACAAAAAAACATTAAGTTGGGATACTTCTTGGTTGCCTTGGATAAAAGTGTCTGCTAAATGATGTAACGTAACAACATTTTGCCAAAAAAACGGAGGTGTCTTTATCTTTATTCATACTTTATCTGCAGGTTTATTTATAAATCAAATCGTTTTTTTGTCTGGCATCTGTTTGTATTGTGACGGAAGTTTTCACTGACGTCAATTTTGAGAACTAGGAAACTACGAGACCTATACTGAAAGCCAGCAAAGTAGGTCACATTGAATTGTATGTTATAGTTTTGTTTTGCTGGGTCAGTCTCTGGGTTTCCCATGTCAGGAATTCAACTGAAACCAAGTGAAACCTCGGTTTATGACTTTTCATTGATATAATGTTTATGGTCAATTTAAAATATTTGTTATACCCATGTTTTCTTAATGTTACAAATATATTGTACCTAAAGGTATAGCAGCATACAAAGACATTAAAGGCATTATAATCATCCTGTATAACCATATTCACATAAAGATAACATTTTTTGCAGCACACGTCTGATTAAAATATAAAAATACAATTCCATCTCAGTGGTATCTTTAAGTACATTACATGTCATGGGCACAATATAAAAAAAAGTATGTTTTGCTGATAATTGTCTGGTTGTTGTTTTTTTTGCTATAGAAAATTACATGTCAATGATACAAATTCTCCAAAATACAAAATGAAACATGGACTCATTTAACCAAAACTTGTATCTAGTGACTATACTTTTTTGACCACATGAGATGCTTGAGCTTGAGCTTAAAATAGCTGTTGTTTTTAGATTAATTAGATGACTTGAATTTATCACAGTAGACGCATGGTTTCTTAAGCATTTTCGTAAGACAACTGGAGGGTCACGCAAATTCAATTAATATCTGTTGTTCCCCTCACAAACTGACATTTCATTAGATTCTGTCATTTGTTTTCAAAGTACTATACATAAAACTTGGCATATATTATTATAATTATGTTATTTGCAATAATAAATTAAGAGGTTATATTTGGAAATTGTTTTGACGATTTTCACAGCACTGCTCAGCGAATTTAGAGTAAGTTTTCTTTTCTAAGTACTTTGACTGAACATTTAAACACTGTTTCTTGGCCAAGCCACCTCACCTCACCGTTAATGCCTAGTTTCACAACTGAGCTTTTGCCTGAATGGGTTTGAATTACTACATACACTTTTTTTAATTCTCTGAATGATACTGACATAAAGGGCAATTTTGGGAAATCCATATTAATTGTTTTAGAATGCGAATGCCCAATAGATGTTTAAGAGAAAATTAAATGAGTCAGTGGTGCTTATAAATGATTAGATCACACAAACTTCCCTTTGCTCTGCCTTAAAGATACCAAAACTGGGAACCAACTCAAAAAGTAATTGCATGTGGACTGAAGAGTAATATTGCGCACTAAATTCTGGTAAGAAATGCAGTCTAATATATAAATATTTTATAATTTACAATATTTTATTCTGCACGTCAACACACTAAAACTTTTGTTGATGTTCACATTTAGCCATATTCAGTTCACACATCTACTTAAAGAAACAAGTGTGATAAACAAGCTCCATAAATAGCTACATGCTAAAATACAGTGTCTGCTTTTATTTGTGCAACTCTAACTTTAATGACGACATGATTTTTGATACGAGTGAGACAGATGATCCGAAGTAATAGCAGTAATAGTGTTAGTTGTTGAAGTAGTAGTAATTTTTGTATTAGTATTGTATTAGGTCATTGCTTCTACTTATTTATTTATACTTTATCGCTTTTCTTTAAAATTCCTTGAATTAATAATCAGCATCAGTAATCAAGCTTTACTTCTATTGTACTGTATGCATCACTTGGTAATCGTGTATGAATGTTAGGTGAATTTTGTTGCTGCCCCTCACAGACTGTATTACACAACACTTTCTACGCTACATTAGTCTCATTGGATATCTTACAGGAAACCCTGACTTTCTTGGTTGAGCTGTTGTGTAAGTTTCAAAGTCAATGTGAGAAAAGGAAGCAGTTCTTGGTTTGAGCATCCTGCAAGTGTTTAGACAAGTTTTAAGGTAATTGCGTTTTTCATTGAATTTTCATTGAATTTCACTGAATGTATGTTTACTATTTAAGGTATGAACTGTAGATCGCTGACCTTTTTATATGTATCTCATTTACAAATGAAATCTCTTCACTTGTCTGTTTCCGTGGTAGAAAACAAATGCCGTTGTGACTGTCAGTCTCGTATTGAAAATGAATTGCAAAAACTTCAGATCATTTAGATAAATGTCACATGCGTGCTAAAAAGATTACCCGAGATATAACATGTTACTTTATTCAAAGCATTTAACTGAAAAGTTATTTCAGACCTCAAGAAAAACCTGCCTTAGTTGACAAATACATAAATCAGGTAACATTTGGTTTTGTGCAATACAGTGCTGCTGCCATTGCACAGTACATTATTTTGTCAGAAATGTCCAGAACTAATCACAAACCTTAAATCCGAGACCGAAATGGTCATTTCCATCTAAATATGTTTTATTGAAGCATTAACATATTGAGTTTCATGCTTGTTTGAGGTAAATTTGTCTTGGGGGATTCAGGCTAATGAAATTGTAAAGCTGTTTAAACAACATTCTATTGACCACCTTCTTAAATATTTTTTTATAAGGTGTTAAGGCTTTACCGTGGTTAAAATACTTGTTACGTTTTCTTACATGTGATGTGGAAACTATTGAAAAGTCCCTTTTTACACTATTTAAATACACCGGGACAGAAGTTCTGTATTTTTTCCTGTTTCCTCACCCACATGTTTATATAGCTGTACAGGTGTTTGTCATGTGGTTATTTACTTTTTTTCAGACTGCCAGCTTTCCTGTTATGATGAGGCGCTATCTGCACATTTACATTATCATCTTAAATGTCATGGCAGGTATGAAACCTTTTACCTGTGATCTAAAATTTAAACTAGAATTAAACTAGTACTTGACCAAATAACTGTGTGTTTAGATTTCATATTTTGATGCTAACTAATTACAGTACATACAACAGAATAACTTAATATAAATATATTGTAAAGCTAAAAAACTGTCTCTGTGTTACTGTTGGAAATGACCTGTTAAATCGATTTAGTTATATTGTATTTATTTAGCGTTTGTTATTGCTTAGACAAACAAGTTTAAACAGGATAAAGTAAACTGAAACTGTTAATGAATCTCAAATGGAATGCTGAAGTCGAAATATTAAAGGATTTTGCATGTTAAAAAAGAGAACACTAGCAAATGACAGGAAGCAATGTTTTTTTTTCATTTATTATAAAGTATTGTGATAGAATGTAATGCCGTTGTACATTTTTTTAATGCTTGATAGAACATGATAACTGTGGTAGCTCAGTGGTTAAGGTGTTTGACCCCAAACTTCAAGTTGAGAGTTGTCTGAATAAAAATGTCTGAATAACACGTTGCTTTCATTAAAAGCATCCACGATAGTAATTCCAGTAAGACGAGGTTATTTATAAATATAAAGGTTATCAAATCCTTTATAGAAAATATTAAATTTAAAACATTATGCCAAGACATTATTAATGCAATGTATTGTTATTACAATAGATTTAGTGTAAATATTCCAGGTTATTAAATTTTTTAAATAATTGTTCATGAGCCGTTGCTATTATTGTTTTTATTATTATTTTTTTCAGACTGTAAAATTTTAAAGATTAATAAATCAGTGGGACAAACGGCCCACCTGTCACTGGAAAGGGGCAGCAATGTGACTGATATAAGGTGGAGTAAAGGTGAAACACTGTTGGCAAAATTATCAAACGATAAGCATTTGGTGCGATATCCCGATGAGTACGAATTGAATACTTCAGACGGCAGTTTAAAAATCAAAAATGTAAACTTTAATCATTCTGGAATTTATCGAGCTAAAACTGGTGAATGGGAGGATGAACTGATATCATACCACCTCAAAGTACATGGTAAGTTTTGGATGAAATAAGAATTTGTTATATAATATATGTATACTATACACATTTTATTCATTGTACATGAGCATTGAACTATTCGTCTTAGATGAAAAGTTATATCTCATTAAAATACACAGTGTTTTTCCTCTTATGCAGCTAAATCAGCCTCCGCTGTTCAGTGGATCTCTGAGAATGTGTTTCCATTTAGTCTTTCAAAATTTTAAAAGATTAGATGTTAATGTTGGATGACTTGAATCAAAATGACACTTCCCAAATGCCAAAGATGTTCACTATGGTTAATAACGGTTATTTCCAAACTTATCAAATCATGGCTGCATGGGTCGAGTTTTGTTAAAAACATCAACAGCCATGATCGACATGACGGGGATTCAGCACAGTCACCATTCTGAAAACATTTAATCATAATGATATACGACAAAATAAATTTTATTTTAATAATCATAGTATTGACAAAGCATCAAGAATTCACATATAATAAGTAATTTATAGCAATAACTGAGAGACTAAAAAAGTATGTTTTATACATTACCAAATAATACAAAAAGGGTGAATTGGGGCAGTACTGTTAAAATGAGTTAAAAAGTGTATGTTCAAACATATTTTAAAGTAGTTTATGACTGTATTTGTAAATAGCTATTATGTATTTGTGTCATATTTTATCAAACTGTGCTTTTATACTGTAGTTAATATCTCTTTTACTGTTTCAGAGGCTGTATCAACACCACATATCACTCTTGAAGAATCCAATGAGTCTACTGTGTGCCAGAGTTTGATAACGTGTTCAGCAAATGGAAACTCAGTGACATTTCATTGCAATGATCAGCATTGCACTCCGGTTAACATTTCAGCCACACAAGTCAACTTTACTGTCAACATAAAACAAGGAATGCTGAAATGTTCAGCCAGTAACCACGGGAGCTCAAAAAGTAGATCAATCCCTTTCAAGACAACATGTAAGTAAACAAGTTTAATACTTAAAATTCAATCTTACCGTGGTAATCAATTAAAGCTAAACCAACAGCGAATAATTAAAGGCTGATAGAGTTAACAACCTTTTTAAAAACATAATAATGTACTGTAACCAAAAAATATTTTGTAACATTGTCAATTTTGATCTATGTTTAAAATATGGGGACGTATTACGATAAAAGCAACAAATGGGGATTTTCTGTTGATCTTTTAAGTAATGTTTTTTTTTACTGGATGCAAAGAAATGTGCATATTGTGGTTAGAAGTATTATGGGATTCCAATTTATTTTAATTATGAAACGTGATTTTAGGTTATGTGAAATATAATTTGTTACAGATAAGGCATAGTGCAGTATTGTGGGACGAATAAAAGCATATCTTATCTGATATTAAAGCATTGCTTTTACCATTAGGGCTGGAAAATAAAATGTTTGCGTATTAAAAACAAGTAAACAAAGATTTATTGTCCTACATGTTTTAATTGAATGTATGCATATGTTTTCTCTGCGCTTCAGGTTCAGAATTACCCACAGATCACGAGGAAGCTAATTTATTTTGGATAGTGATGAGTTTCATCATCATCATCATTATCATCATGATTTGTGCAATAAGCTGCTTTATAATTAAAATTAAATACTACAGAAAAACAATACAGGTAAATTACATGATAGTCATGTTGAATCATGTTGAGCTTTTTATAAATTGTTGGTACAAAAGTAGAAAAAATGCTAAAAATTGTAAGTTATACCGTATCATTATCTGGAACTACTTTAAAAAAAAAACTTTTAGTTAGAAATGTGTGTGTGAATATCATTT
The DNA here is from genome assembly GCA_019802505.1 of Corydoras sp. C115. Lineage (NCBI taxonomy): Eukaryota > Metazoa > Chordata > Actinopteri > Siluriformes > Callichthyidae > Corydoras > Corydoras sp. C115. The sequence continues at coordinate 630,052 of JAFMOC010000152.1, read as the reverse complement.
GTAGAAGTCAGAATTGACTGCGTTGCTTTGATGTTAAAATCGTCTTGTTTTTTCGTCAGAATGAAGACCAAGAAGAGAAAAACATAAACACTACATATAGTGCTGTGAATAAGTCACAGAGAAAAGCGGCGGCCCCAGCAGTGGGCAGTGGAGAAAATGCTGTAACAACAGTCTATGATGTTCCCACTAGAAGTGTAAGAAGCAAACATTTTGCTTTTCAAGAAAAATTGCAATATAATCACAACTGGGTTCGATTAGTTCAGTGTAACTCAGTCTAACAGATACTATTTCTATGTGTTTTCATCAAATCTATATAAGATAATAAGGCAGCCTCACTATATTAAATGACCTGTCAATATTTTGATTAAAAGATTTGGATTTTAACATGACATTTACTGTGTGCACTAGATGAGTTATGCATAAATGTGTATAGTAATCTTTAAAGCACTTTTAAGACGGCAATGTTTGGGAAAGTATCATGTCACTTTAATAAACATAGCTGCATGGGCTCGGGAGTCCTTCAGAAAACCATTATCATCTAACACTACAGCGTCAGAAAATGCAACCTGCAATCCTCCTACACTATACGCACTAAAGTCATTCATCAGACGAAGGCATTGGCATGAAACATCACATTTCAGCACTTTTTAAGAAAACATAATGCTGTTTTAAACATTTTAAGATTTTAAATAAATAAATTATTCTTGTTTTTATTACATTTTACAACATGGTAGAATTATTTTATGAACAGAACTGTACAAAGATTTATTTGTTTGTAATTAGTTATAAGTTTTAGTTGTTAAAAACATGTGTCATGAGTTATGTTGCTTTAGATAAGGTTATAATTTAAATAATATGCATTTTAATGATATGCACAGATGAAGTTGAAGCGGTCGTATCAGTTATTGTTTGTGGATTTAGTGTCAAACACTGTTATTACTTATTTATTTGTACGTGATATGTTTTTCTTTAAATAAATTTATCCATTTGATCAGTTTCTCTAACTTTCTTTTCTTGGAAATAATTAGGAATCACAATATTTAAGAAATAATATAAGTTGTTTTACTGAATTAGTACACAAACTGATCAAATAAAGAAACCCCTTTTTTATTTTAGGTCACAGCTCCTCAAAATGAACAATCTGCTGCTGACAATCTCCAAAATGATATTAATACAGTTTACTGGAGACTGGGACAGAAATAAGACATAAATGGTGGAATAATAATATGCTGGACATTTAACACCCCGGAGATAAAATCCTGGCGCTTACACATGCAGGACATTGTATAGCGTCCAGAACATAACATGTATATTTTTGTCTTTTTTTAAAAACTATATACTGTATATACAAAAAAGGTTTATGGTTGTGTATATTTTGATAAGCTTTTTAAATAAAATATATTAAACATTTTTTTTTTACCTCGCATGTAAAACAGCACAAGTGTCATGTTATGATAAAAAATTGGTCAGACCCAAAATGGAAAGGTTTTATAGTTTATATTTACAATATATACTGACTTATATTGTTATTATAACCAATATAAACCTTTAAAAGCTTAACGTTTGACTTTTTTTTTTTTCCATAGTAGTTTACTATTGTTTAGATGTAGCCATGAGTCGTTATTTATTGAAAAGTGTTATATTTATGAATTGTGCTTTAGTACTCAGTAACTATAGCCATTGTGAAATAAATAAATAAAAAAAAGTTTTTTTAGTCTGATTTTGTTTTTATTTTCATGTTCATTTTTTTTTTATAAAGAGTATTACTTAATAAATATTTTGACACACTTTATACTGACATACTAACTTTAATTTTTATTAAAGACATCCATCAGGATCATGGTCTGGGGTACATACCCATTAAAAAAATTTTAAAATAGACCTGAATGTGACTGAAACAGAAAATAAATCTTCTCTAATTCTCTTGACCTAAATCCACAGAAAACTTGGAAGTTTAGCTGAATATGAGAGTTAACTGTCTGAGATTCTTAAACATTTAATATGATTCAGCAAAAATAAATTTCCTCTTTTTTTTTTTTTTTTTGCAAAGTACTGATTATTACTGTAAATACTACATTGCAGAAATCAGAAAATAAGGTTAGATTAGGTTGGGTTAGATATATGTAAACTGGTACACATCTAAAATTATATTAATAAACAGAACTGAAACTTTTAATGACTCAATCTGAAACCCTGCTTTATGCCAACCACAGGTACATGAACATTTGTAAACCCAATAGGAGCTTCTATATTCCTGCATACCTTTTACCTAGGATTTTTCAAACACGTTCTAAACATAGATAAAGTGAACCAACCCACAAAAATATTAGACTCTGGCATTTATTTATTTTTTAAAAAAATTATCCAATATTAAAAATATTCGAGTGTCAACGGAATGTAAAACTAGGATTAGATGACAGCATTTAACCTAATGTAAATACATTTATATTGTAATCAAAATGATGAATATATTTCAGACTTATTTTAATCATTGACTTAAATTTGGCCTTCTTCTCGTGAAAAACTGGTTTCAAAAACAAGATGGCAATTTGGAGTTTTAATTGGAAGTACTGATATTGAAAGTGTATAATTACTGCCATCTGGTGACTAGGACTGGGTGGAGGTAGTGCTTGAAAAAGCCACTGATGATGTGTGGGTTGGTCTGCATCACACCTGCACACTGGACTTCTGGTTCTGGGTAAGTGGAGAGGTCATAGAAATGGAAATAGATTAAAAAATTGCACTGGTACGGAACGATCTGGAGCGGTTCTGCATAAAAGTAAAGAGTGGATCAGCCTGCCAGATACAACACAGCTCTACTTTATCTGCAGAACTTGGTAATTGATATCAAATATGTGAATCCTGACATGTATTTATGCAATACTCCTTAAATCTGATCTCTTATATTATACCTGTACATCATATTACTGATTTATTGTACACTACTTTGCTCTAACTATATTCACTCATCTAATCTACACTAGTCTGTTCCTGTTAATACATTCTTCACACCTAAATCTTTAAATTATCTGTAAGAGTTTTTCCTTTCATGTTAATGAGGTGCATGATGCAAATGTTAAGCTCAAATTGCTTTTTTTTTGAGGTTTTTATTGATTAATGCCTTTAGAATGTTTTTGTACATTATATATACCAGACATTGGAGACAAAAAAAAAAAAAAAAAAAAACGCATGTTTTTTTTTTTTTTATTGTAGATCATGTTTGCAGTGTTAAAAGTATGCATGGAAATAAACATCTTACACATCTACAGAATTGCATTCTCAATATACTGCAATATACTATTCTTATCCAAGTTATAAAGAATGGGCAGCACAGTGGAACAGCAGACCCCCAAGTTAGAAAAACATTCTACATGCATGCATGGGTTTCCCCGAGGAACATTCTACCCTGGATGGGAAATACCCCCCCTCCCCCCCCCAACCTTAGTAGAGGATTAAGCAAAAAAAAAAAATAATAAAGAGATAATGAGGTGAAGTTAGTTTTATTTTTCAGAACTTCAACAAGTCTAGACCATGTGACATGGTGCACATCTCACAAACTAGATAAAAATGACCAAATTATGGAGCGTCCACCTCCGTAATCGGAATCGGATTCTGTAGATCCAAGCTATCGGACTCTTGCTGACACTCCATTGGGTGGTGATGCCTTAGCTTGTGGTTCTTCAGACTGATTTTGTGGCTAAAACACTCTCCACAATTCTCGCACATGAAGGGCTTCTCCCCCGTGTGGATGCGCATGTGGGAACTCAGATTCTCCAGCTGGTTGAAGGAACGGCCACAGACCTGGCATTTGTATGGCTTTTCTCCAGAATGGACGAGTTTATGCCTCTTCAGCTTCATAATGTCGTTAAAGCCTTTCCTACAAATATCACACAGATATTTATAAGGCCCTCTGTGGGATTTCAGGTGGAGGTTACGCTTGTGAAGGTTGCTAAATTTCACCGGACAGTCTGGACACATGTAGGAGTATTTTTCCTTCGGGTGAGTCTGCTCATGCTTCAGTTTGGACTCTCTGGTCTTAAACACCTTTAAACAGTATTTGCATGGATGGTCCCAGACCTTGTGGATTTTGGTGAAATGCCTCTTGAGGCCAGACTCAGTTAGGAAGCTTTTCCCACACTCTGCACAGATGACGGGTTTGGGTCTGTTGTCACACACGTGATCCACTTTGCCCTCGGAGTCAGGATTCGCATCGACAAGAACGCCACATTCCTGACAGACCTTGTGGAACGGTTTGATGCCGTGCTCCCTTTCAGAGTGTTCCTGAAAGCTGGCGAAGTCATCGAAAATGACACCGGCATTATTGAGATCGTGAACCTTAGTGTCATCCTCGCTGCAGCACTGAGCGCAGTAGAACAGCTTTTTATGCCTATGGAGGGCACAGGAGAGTGAGGCGGCAGTATTGCATTCTGTACACCACATCAAAAGTTTCAGATGATCCTCATCGTCGTCCACCGAGACTTCAGAGTCGGAGGCTTCCTCATAATGAGGCTCACAGGTGTCTGAACCGTCCTGGCTCGTAGTTTTCCATTTTCTGATTTTCTGCCCGTTCCAGTCCGGCATGCTGAAGCCTTCGTCATCACCAGATGGATTGGACCCATCGGTTTCGATAAACATCTTCTCATAGCTTTGCTCGTTGCCTTCGTGGTCAGATGATTCGATCTCAACCACAATCTGCAGACACAGAACATAAACACTTCATATTTAAAAGGTGTTTATAAAAGACAACGGCAGCAAGAAAACATATGATTCTGATTTTTCTGGCAGAGTTCCGTGCTACTGCAAATGTGACCATGTGCCACCAAACATCCAATCCCCATCGTTGGATTCTAAAGCTGAATGTGTTTTAAGGCCTTAGACTTCTCATAAATGTGTTCAAATTCAAATCTCCATCTTATTTTAATGATATTTAATGCTGCTTTTAAGATTTGTTCACGTATACATCAGATCAAACGTTGGTTGTATACACACCTCCTCATTGTACTCTTGCTTAGGTTCCCATGGTTGTTCCTCATCTTTGTGCAAGATGACACTTTCCTGAATATCGTCAGGGTATGTGTCCTCCTCAAGAGGACTACTTTCTGCATGTTCATCAGGAGATGTGGAGTGATTTCTCCATTCCCTTTGGTATCCACAGTTCTGACAGTCCTGGGTGATTGAGAACATCCTCTCGTGTCCCTCAACAGTAATGCAGCATTCTTGATGACAGAAACAACAGAGCTGGAAGAGCTCCAGCAAACACTGTGTTTCCACCAAAACATTATTGCTCCTAAAACAAGGAGAAAATCGTTTAACCTCAAACTTTCCTGAATGTATAATATATGAACAAACATATGTGAATGTCAGAGATTTAATTAAAGCTCTAAATGTAGGTCAGTAAATAAAGATGTAATAATGTATATATAGCATATTGGTTTCATTGTAATGTTTACAAAACAGTGTAATAAAAACATAATTCATTTAAGATAAAAGTGGGTCTTACGCAAAAATACTGGTCCCTTTAAGGTCTCTGTAAGCTGCGAAAGACAATAAAATACTTCGTTTTTAGACACAATGCTTAAATGACAATAAAAAAATAAAATACACTTCCCTTCTATTCATCCGACTCCAAACACCTTAATAATGCATTTACTGAAGCACTGAATATTACAGAAGCTGTTAAATATTGTAAAAATATGAGATAAATTACAGGTTAACGATTTTAGTTTGTTTAATCTTGCATTATTGGTCCAAAAGAGAGACGGATTTAATCACAGCATAAAATGTGTTCATTAAAAGAGAGTTGGAACATTAAATAGTCATGTGAAAAAGAAAATGCACCGTCAGGACTTAACGATGATCAGGTCCTGGAAGTGACTAATCATTAGGTTAATGCAAAGATCTTTGATTATGCAAGTTATTCCAGTGCCTGTCATTCAATTAAAAGGTGTTAAAACACCTGAATCCTGGAGCCCGGCAACCAATCCCTCCAAACTCTGTGCACTACAGCATCACTGTCTAATTTGCATTTCGTCCTTTAGCAGACACTTTTATTCAAAGTGGCTTACAAATAAGAAAACACACAAGTCAGTGGTTATGGAAAAACACTGTAGAATTCTCAAAACCTGATCATTATCTGATGCCACCTTTTAATATCAATATATTTTTAATATCATGTGTTTGTGAAAGCCATGTGTTCTGAGTTGTTTCTTAAAGATGCCAAGTGAAGATCGTTCCACCATTGATCAGCTGTGAACGATACGGAGTGAGAGTCAGCATCACGGTGAGGTTGAACCACCGGGCGACATTCATCACTAATAAATAATAGGTTTGATTTTGTAAGTCAGTCGATGTTTTAAAGGAACTTGGTCTTACATTTGGCATTATTTATATTTATTTGAGGGTTAAAGTCATTTTTGTCATTTAATGGCGATTTCCATTTTTTTATATAATTCATTCATAGTATTTTATCTTATGCTTTAGTCCGTTCTATATTTCCATTTGTATTTTTATAATTGTTAGAACTGTTCGTGTGTTGTCTCGTGTAATTATTTTTTCCCATGGTTTCAGGCATGTGCATTTGTTGTTTTTGATTTCCGCATTTGCAGCGTCAGGGCACGATGTGTTGAACTGTAACAGGTCTATTAGGTGGCAGGTTTCATAGAGAGGTGGAGGCTCTCCTTTATAATCAGTACGTCCAATTCGGCATGGTGTCTAAATGGTACGGTCTAGTCTTCGTCCTTGGCGATCCTCTGGGTTTCTCTTTAATGTTTGGGTGCATGTTATCGGCTTGGGCCTTCCGCCATTTTTTTTCTCCTTCACATTTGGCCTTCAAGCAAAAAAAATAATAAAATAAATTAAAAAAAAATAAAAAAACTTAAGTCAACGAGCCCCTTTCTACCATTGTAACGCGCTTGGGATGCTGAGATGCCGTCACACTGCACAATCTGGACTGGATTCGGTTCCTCCTTCAGGTTAATGGTCTGGACCTGTTCCAAAAAAAAAAAAAACCCAAAAAAAACAACAAAAAAAAATGAAATAAATAAATAAATGTTGTCTTGAAAATTTTTGCAGTGCATTTCAGTACATTTTAGCAGTTTTTTTTTTTTTTAGCTTAAAAAAACCATATTGACTTATATAGAGGGGTGGAAGGGGGACACAGAGACACCCCCCCCGCCCCCCACCAAACCCCCCACCGACACAGATTCTCTCTCTTTGTGTGCTTCTGGCTCGCGGTACCTCGACCCCATCGGCGGCGGTGCCCTTGATCCTGGGCACGGCGGTCTTTTTGAGGAACAGGTGTTTGGGCGAGGGGTTCTTTCGGGGCTGGCTGTAGTCTTCTTTCTCAAAATGGTCACTGCAGACGCGGTAGTCCGCGAGGCGCAGCGCGTGCACCGGGGTGTTTACATCCTTCTGCAGCACCAGCAGCCACAGCCTCAGCATCTTGTTGTTCCTCAGGGGCAGCCGGTGGAAGCTGATGGCGCTGCGGCGCCGCATCTTGTTGTCGCAGTTGGGGAAAGCGCAGAAACGAACCATGGCTGAAAGCGTTGACCCGCGCTGCCGAACGCCGCACGTCTGTCCCCCCACTTTCTACAACTCAAACCACGCGAGACTTCCGAGCGAGACTGCCGCTCTCCTAACGGTCCTCCGATTCAACTACCTCCGGGTCACCTGCCGCCACCTACTGTTCGGTGGAGTGTAAGACAAGAGCGTCGTGCACAATTCAAACTAGAGCTGTGCGATACCAAAACATTTTGGTATCGATCCGATACCAAGTAAATACAGGGCCAATATCGCGATATTCGATACCGATACCAATACCGATACTTTTTTAATATTTAAGCTCCATTGATCCAAAAGACCTAGTATAGAATTTCGCCAAACATTGTAGGTGACAACAAAATAATGTATCGCAATCAACATCTTTGTTTAGAAACAATGGAACAGTAATAAAACAAAGATTGCTTTAACGTGAGGAAAATATATATTTTTGAGGTACAAAAGGAGAAACGACAATACGAATATAAAGTAAAAATGCACCCCTCACTAGACAGGTTTTTCTTTCTTTGTTTCTTTTTTTCAAATAGAATTGTTCTTAGGCAAAACAATAAAAAAGGAATTTTCACACACAAAAAACTCGAGTATCGATCTTTTTACGCAAGTATTGTTCAATACCAATACCAGCGTTGGTATCGATATTATCGATATTTGTATCGATCCGCACAGCTCTAATTTAAACCCAAGGAAACAGTCCAGGCGGCACGGTGGCTGAGTGGTTTAGGGATTCCCGGTTCGAATCCCCATCTGGGTGGAGTTTCCGTGTTCTCCCCGTGTCCGCGTGTGGGTTTCCTCCGGGTTCTCCGCTTTCCTCCCACTGTCCAAAAACATGGATCAAGTCAAGTGAATGCTCCAAATTGCCCCATATAGAGTGTGTCTGTGTGTGAGTGTGTGCCCAGCGATGGATCGGGGCGCCCTGTCCTGGGTCTATCTGCCCAGCGCCTGAGACGTTCTCCCCTGGATGGGCATGGGGAACCCCACCGCGACCCTAATAGAGGATAAAGCGGAAGATAATGAATGAAAATAGTCCATCCATCCATTATCTTCAGCTTTATCCTCTATTAGGGTCACGCGGGGGGGTTTCCATGTCCATCCAGGGGAGAACGTTTTGGGCGCTGGGCAGATACACCCAGGACAGGGCACCCATCTAACGCTGGGCACACACTCACACACTCTATATGGGGCAATTTGGAGAACTCAATTGAACTTGATCCATGTTTTTGGACTATGGGAGGAAACCGGAGAACCCGGAGGAAACCCACGCGGACACGGGGAGAACATGGAAACTCCACCCAGATTGGGATTTGAAACGGGAATCCCTAGCGCTGAGAAGGGCCGAGTTGAGAAGCCACTGAAGCCCTGAAGAAAATAGTAAAATAGTTAAAGTTAGCGCTGAAAGGTGGTTATCTTTCATTACGAGCGGGTTATGGTGTTGGGCTGTCAGTCTGAAGGTTGTGGGTTCGGGGCTGTCAGTCTGAAGGTTGTGGGTTCGGGGCTGTCAGTCTGAAGGTTGTGGGTTCGGGGCTGTCAGTCTGAAGGTTGTGGGTTCGGGGCTGTCAGTCTGAAGGTTGTGGGTTCGGGGCTGTCAGTCTGAAGGTTGTGGGTTCGGGGCTGTCAGTCTGAAGGTTGTGGGTTCGGGGCTGTCAGTCTGAAGGTGGTGGGTTCCAGGCGGCACGGTGGCTTAGTGGTCAGCACGTTCTCCTCTCAGCACTAGGGATTCCCGGTTCGATTCCCCATCTAGGTGGAGTTTCCATGTTCTCCCCGTGTCCGCGTGGGTTTCCTCCGGGTTCTATGGTTTCCTCCCGCAGTCCAAAAACATGGATCAAGTCAATTGAATTCTCCAAATTGCCCCATATAGAGTGTGTCTGTGTGAGTGAGTGTGTGCCCAGCGATGGATTGGCACCCTGTCCTGGGTGTATCTGCCCAGCGCCCGAGACGTTCTCCCCTGGATGGGCATGGGGAACCTCCCCATAAAGCGGGAGATAATGAATGAATGAATGTTCCAGGTTCTGAAAACGTAACAGAAACTGAAATCTAGCATTAATTCATAACCTTGAATGTTTTCTTTATTCAAAGAACAGAGAGCCAAAAATGAGATGTTTAGTGAATCCAATGAAAAAAAAATATTTTATTTGGTAAATATACAAAAAATGATGGCGGCACGGTGGCTTAGTGGTTAGCACGTTCGCCTCTCAGCGCTAGGGATTCCCGGTTCGAATCCCCATCTGGGTGGAGTTTCCATGTTCTCCCCGTGTCTGCGTGGGTTTCCTCCGGGTTCTCCGGTTTCCTCCCACAGTCCAAAAACATGGAACAAGTTAATTGAGTTCTCTAAATTGCCCCATATAGAGTGTGTCTGTGTGAGTGAGTGTGTACCCAGCGATGGATTGGCGCCCTGTCCTGGGTCTATCTGCCCAGCGCCCGAGACGTTCTCCCCTGGATGGGCATGGGGAACCCCACCGCGACCCTAATAGAGGATAAAGCGGGAGATAATGAATGAAAGGATATACAAAAAATGGGTTAAAAACAGATGCATGCAACTGTGGGGCCCGGCATGAGGGCCCAGCACGGGGCCCCCCACCGCGACCCTGCATGAGGATTTAGGGAAAGACGATGAGATAAAAACAACAGTACAGAGTGTTGTATAAAATATCGGATACATATCATGGATCAGTACAACAGATTAATTTCTTTTTAAAGTGCCTGATGCGGAAGTGGCTGTTTGTTTCAGTTACATTTGTAGTCCTACCCGTTTTCAGCGAACTCCGCCTTCGTTGCTCTCGTTGGATTCGATTGGATGTTAGTTTGATTGACGCCTGGTTCGACCTATCCACATGCGACAATGGTCGGCATCGAGGTTGGACCTATTTAAAGCTTTCCACAGGTCTGCGTTCAGAGTTTGGAGCGCGGCTCGGCTGCGCGGCGGTTCGTTTGATCTTCTGGTCGTTTGATCGCGGGGTTTAAACTCTCTTTGTGTTTCGGGATTACAGAAACTTCAGTTGCTCTGAATCTGTGAGAGGGTTGTTTTTCTTTTTCTGTAAATATCCCCAAAATCGGAGCATCTGCAGCGAGGAGCTGATTCAGTGTCGGTTCGGACTCCCAACAGTGTTTTAGTAAGTGAACGTGACGTCACTACAGTTTATTACGGTGGATCTATCTTATTAAATATATTTGTGATCATAATAAAGAAAAAGGCTTTCGCTCTTTTGAAACTCGTGTTGCTTGTGTAATTTGAGTTCCTGTCTTGCGGTGGGCAGGTGGACATGTCTTTATGATCTGTTTGCACGATTTAAATCAAAATGCATATAAATCTATCACTTTATAATGTTACATTTCTGTTATTTATCACATATGGTCAGTTTCCGAGGTCATCTGCAACAGCACAACTCAAAAACAACCATCCTGGCCTCTTTGGCTGTTCAGATGAAATAATTTAACTTAAAATGAGACTTTCTGACTTAAAAGTTGTTAAAGAAGAATGAATTGTTGTTAGAACATGCTCTGATAATGGATGGGTTCTGAGAATGAAGACCTACCACCGGCGTTATAGTTTTACAGAATAAGGTCCATAAAGACTGGTAAGGTTGAAATCCATTCATTCATTCATTATCTCCCGCTTTATCCTCTATTAGGGTCGTGGTGGGGTTCCCCATGCCCATCCAGGGGAGAACGTTTCGGGCGCTGGGCAGATACACCCAGGACAGGGTGCCAATCCATCGCTGGGCAAGGCTGAAATTGAAAAACTCAAATATGCTCAAAGCTTTAACAACACACTTTTTATTTTTAACACCTACATCGTGATGTATAGAAACATTGCTAATAATTGGCAATATAATTCACAGACCACTGTCCAGTACATACACACGTTTGCATGCAGTAATTAAATACTTATGCATTATAAAGTACTCATGAGCCCATGTGGCTGTGTCTGTAATTATAGGATGATGGTTTCGCAAACAATACTAACTGATGGCTTGAAGGTCACATGTTTAAAAGTGTTATCTGAGATTCGCACCAATTGTTTTTCCAGATTATTGTGTACTATATTACCATGAGTACGAGATCCGGATTCTTTGGAATCTGGAAAATGATTTTATGGTAATTGGCCAGATTTTGCCTAAATCATACTGCCACTTCCAGAAAAAAAAAAAAAACAAGGTTAGACAACAGTACAATAAACTGACTCATCAAACACTTTCAGTAAAGATTCTCTGTCGCAAATGTATGTCAATTTTATTCATTTATAAAAGTATCACAGTTTATGTTGATATTTCAGTAAAAAAATAAAAACATTTGTTTGTCATATCAAATAATGGAGTGAATACTGCAACACTCCCAAATCTGAGGACTGGACTGAACAGAAACAATAAATTACCAAATAACGTTACAGACTGGACTACACCACATGTGTGAATGTCACAGTTTCAGGCTGTTCCAGACCAAGCAGAACATGCTGTTACCAAACTACAACACAGAACATGTCTCTCTGTGGTCTTGCTTTTGTCTGCTCGCTCGCTGTGTGAGTGCTGCAGTCTTGCACTATATTAAATAATGACCACTGTGCGCTGGCAGTCTGTGGGCGAGACTGAAGCCGAGAAGCAACTTAAAAACCTCAGCATAAAAATGCTTTATGGTGTCTCCCCCAATAAACCGATAAACACAGTCTGCAACAGGGCCGAGCCTTATCGAGATCTTTTTGATGCACTGTTACAATTCCTCCTGATGATGTAGATTTTTAATACAGCGATACTAACAATATAAACCTACCAGCCACTTCATGCAGTCCACCTTTTATTTCTATTCTTATTGTCCATTTTATTAGTTTCTTTCCTATATAGATGCACTTTGCATTTTGTTTCTCCACTTTGTTATTTTACTGTTTATTCAACCAGGAGTAACACATGATAGCACCATTTATTCATTCGCAGATAAGCACCAACATGTTAAACAAGTTAGAAAGTTAGGTTCAGCTCATTTAATCTTGTTAGTAATTCTGCACAATGGCTGATTTTTCAAAATAAATATTGCCTAAGATGTAAACCGATTTGGCACAGCATCATGTTTTATTTAAATAAGTTTTAAATGAAATGATAAATAATTAATTAATAAATTGCCCTTGGCAACTAAATGCCTTTCTGCTTAATGAGTCCAACATTAGGAGAACACAGAACAACAACAGTGTGCATGGTAGGTGTTCCCCATTATTTTCATCCTAAAAGTTGTCCATTATATTCACTATATTGATGCAGGAGTTTTACTGTTGCTTATGTGTTTCCAGTCATATTAGAATTTACAACACTAATGCGCTTATGGCAAAATGTCAATAAAAAGCTGCCCACTATGTTCACTGGATCTCCATTCATTTACCAAATGTTCTAATAACATGCTGAAATCCTAAGTACAGTTAAAAATGGTACATTAATCTAATCCTCTTAAAGGTTACTTTTTAATTTGTGGGTCCATGGGGTTCCAGTCTGAATGTGATGTTCGGCAGAGTGGAGTGCAATAATGAAAAGCATTCCATCATGGATTTGGTTATTAAAAAAACAATGTAGGATTTGAACATCACCAGAAAGAAAGAAAAACAACAAAAAAAAACCAATGGTATTTAGTTTATTAAGTGCAAATGCACATTTATTAAATTAAATAAATTTGTACATCCAACTTAATTAGTAGTACTATTCATCATGTTTCATTGGTTAGAAATTAATAGCACTAATAATTAATAACAATACTTATTTATTCAAATAGGAAACTACATATTGTTAAGGTTACGTTATGTGTTATTGCTAAAGCAGTGAAATTGCAGTCGAAAAAAAGCCTTCCTCACAGCCATGAAAAAAGTCAAGTCTTATTAAAGTCTCCTTTAGCTTTGCCAATACAAGTGTTTTTTCTTCACTAACAAACTTTTTATTGTTATTTCTTTTGTTTTGTAGGTTGCGTTCCTTCATGATGCAGTAACTGAATTTTAATTTAAGACACAAACAGCATGGCAACTGCCAAAAAAGGTCAGTCATGTGTGATATTGTTTGGATTAAACAGGGTTGTAGCTTCATAGCATTTTACATATTCTGAGAAATGGATACCTTAAGTAATAATATATAATTGAGGAAAGATCGTTAGCCGGAAAAAGTAGTTCTTTTGTTAACATTGTCAAACAATAATTATTAAACGTTTATGTTTCTTTAGTGCAGTGTTTTACATTTCTGGTTGTTAAGCTTTACTGCCCCGTATGTTTAAGTAGCTGAATTAACTCATCAGCGTATTAAAAATGATTAAGTTTAAATATGAGCGTTAAAGAAGGAAACTCTTAACAAGTGTAGGACTTTTTAGATTTTGCACATTAGTTTTTTTTTTTCCTGTCAAACATTTATAATGGTAATTTAAGTGTACAGTCACATTTTTAATGTTTAGGAACTATACACCTCAAACTACATTTCTTTAATAAATTTCTTTCTTTCAATAATTCTTTTGTAATAAGAGCACAGTCTCCATTTCCTCTATTTAGGCTACATCTATTTAAGGCCTGAAAACTCTCAGTAGGCAACTTTACTGGACTAAATTAGTGCGTTTAATTTTAAAAGTGAAGTTGCTTTGTCCCAGCTAATGTCAGGAATGTTTCTTTGCAATCTATTTTAAGCTTCTGGTGAAGGGGCATGTGCTGGCTTATATTAACTGTGTTTGTGTTTCATGACTCCCAGCATTATTCCCCTGTAAGTGATTTATTTATAATATCTTTGTTATGAGGTTAAAAGAGGACGGCGAAATATGGTTCTGGGTTCCTTTTGCTTGTGTTTGCCCTCCATAAGGTCCTTCTTTATGCTGATTATGAATGTATATCCATATTGTTTGGCCATCAATACACATAGTTGCTTTGAGGGGCAATAATTACTCACAGGAGGTACATTAATATAGCTGAAAATATATTTTGGGACTGAAATGGACTCATGTACCCCCGTTTTTGATAGTGTTATTAATTTATAATCGGGGGTTAAAAAGTACACCAATATTGTTAAGGTAATAAACTACTGTTAGGTATTGATTTATAAATGTTATTTGATAAAATGGCTTTTTTTAATTCACATGCGGTACTTATTTAAAGATAATGACATGAAGAGCTCCATAAATAGATATACTGTCTGTGAACAGAGAGAATAATTATGCAAATGATTTGTGTGTGTGTGTGTGTGTATGTGTGTGTGTGTGTTAATGACAATGACTCTTAAGCATCTTCCAAGTCTGGCGGTGTTCGATTTGCTGAGGAGAATACTGCCGCAGCCACTGCTCACTCCCACGTACATTTTGATGAGAAGCTGCATGACTCGGTTGTCATGGTTATTCCTGAGCCAGACGGGAACTTCCTAGTTAAGGTGAATTTTGGGTCACTTGTTCTGCACAATGGTAGTTCAAATGCATACAGAAAACAATCTATGATCATCTACCCTATTTCCACTTTATCTAGTACAACTCCAACTGTATATGTAACTATGATATCTTGTATGGTACAAATGTTCAGCAGCTGTAACTAATCTGCCAACTGAATTTCAGATGATTAACTGACCTCTGATCAAGGGCATGCTGATAGATTTAGCTAATGATTAATAGTTTAATGTTTTATTAAGATTCAATATTGGAATAAGGTCTATTCATTCATTCATTATCTCCCGCTTTATCCTCTAGTAGGGTCGCGGTGGGGTTCCCCATGCCCATCCAGGTGAGAACATTTCGGGCGCAGGGCAGATACACCCAGGACAGGGCGCCAATCCATCGCTGGGCACACACTCACTCACACAGACACACTCTATATGGGGCAATTTGAGAATTCAATTGATTTGCTCCATGTTTTTGGACTGTGGGAGGAAACCGGAGAACCCGGAGGAAACCCACGCGGACACGGGGAGAACATGGAAACTTCACCCAGATGGGGATTCGAACCGGGAATCCCTAGCGCTGAGAGGAGAACATGCTAAACCACTAAGCCACCGTGCCCGGAATAAGGTCTATATAATGTAAAAATAAACACTAATAAACACAAATCCTTTAATGCGGTTAGTTTCAATACCAAAATAAATACTTACTAGCTATAAACCTGGTCATTCTGTGCATTCTACTCTTATAATTCGATTTTATTGCCATATAACTTTGCAAAGCTTTAGCCCAAGTAAGAACATTTGTCACATTAATTAATTGGTCACTTTATTAATTAAATTCTTCCTCTTTAAAAGTCAGCTGTTCATCAACTAGTCTGAAAAAAAAAAAAACAGTGGACTGAATCATTTAAGGGTTATTTCAAAATATAATGTCATATAAAATGATGGGAGTCAGTAAATTACAGTGAAGTACACTGTAGAGAGCTGCATGCCTCCACAGCCAGCATGAGCAGTGAATCAGGGTTCTAAACGGCTGGGTGGGGGTGTGTTGGGAAATAAAGATCTTGCCGATAACAATTGTGTGAAATTAGAAGAACTGAAAATGCTTTTTTCAGCGGCATCTGTGGACGTTTCTAACTGTTGTTTTAATGTTGTGCTTTCAGACCTGTGTTTTATATAAATTTATCTTTCAAACACAACGTTCTTTCTTATAATTCTCAAACATGGGATTAGAAATGGTCAGAGCAGCATCTGTTATGATTATTCTTTTTAGCATTTGTTACCATTTGTCAATGTTATTGTCCTATTTCGTAATATGTTGCGAAAATTTACCATGTGTTTAATTTTCGATTGTGAAAATGGTCTTTTCTTGTGTGACTTATGGTTTTCTCTTGATCATTTAAAAAATCTTGTTGAGAAAGAGACTGTAAGCAGCAATTTTGTATTAATCCTGATTTCAGCTTTTTTTTTAATAACACTGTTAATGTCAGTTAACACTAACAAGTCATTTTTTTTTTACCCACAGACTGAAGTATCTGGTATGTATTGTGCTGTTGAGCCTCATGGCCTTTATCTTCAATTCAGTCGGTGGGTAAATTTAGTTTGCTCTCCTTTGTACAGTAACGGGAACATATGACACCAGTACCCTAATCTGTCATACATGTCTAATAATGGATCAAAAACCTATCATCCCATACTTTTAAACACATGTGGATCAGAGACAAAATATTAAAGTAAATTAGAAAATCATTTACTTACTAATTTTAGCTTTAGGTTGTGGCTTTCGGTGCTCTTGCTGTGAAATGAAACTGCTTATAATTTAGTAAATTAGATATTTTGAAAGTTAAAATCTATTAATATTACCTGGAAATGTTCAGTAGAATCTCAGGTAGTTATGGTTTTGCAAAAAAAAGCATCAGTGGTACAATCATCAACGATTATAACTAATAATAATTCTAAAGCACAAGCGTAAACACAGATGTTGGAAAGATAAACAGTGACATCACTGTTGAAACTATGCATTGTTCTGTGACAGTGAGATATTGTTGATGAATACATAATTTATGCTTTATAATTTGCACACACACACACACACACACACACACACACAAACACTGGTTAACTGCTACAGCAGGATCTGTTTCATCTCATGAGTACCGAGCACAAAAAGCCAGAGACTGAATTGCCAGAGCATTTTAAAAGTAGCTAAACGTATTATAGATCTGATGACCCTGTTGTTTTATTTAATAAACCATTATTTATAGACTCTGTTCCCTCAGCCCCGCATGATCTGGTATCAGTGGTTCGGCAAATTGATGTCGACTTTGTAGACAGACACTGTCTTGTCATTGTATGTTGTATTGTAAAACACTGCTTTTGACACCAACACAACATACTGTATCTTGGGTCCTATAATGAGTTATTGAATGAGTGCTTTGTGTTTGTCATCTGCTCTCATTCCATATTTCCCAGTAGTGTTGGCTCAAATGAGCCTCAGCCTGAAGTGTGTTTTGTTCAAATAGAATAACAGCTTTTTGTGCACTACAATTTGCCATTTTTTTCTATCTAATAAAGCCGTCAGTGGCTCATCTTTCTTATTTTAGTCATTTGTATGCACCGAGTTATATTTAAATAAGAATCCTGACTTACTAGTTGATTTATTATCAGAATAATTCCTGGACTATTTGATCTTTAGTGCTTTGAGTGTCTCTTCTGCTAATACTTTTAATCCTTTCCATCCAAAGGTGAAATAAAAGCTGTCTTTTGTTCAACTACAAGCTCATCTACTAATTGCACCAACGTTGGACTATGTTTTACTCAATTCAATTAAATTGCCATTTCAGTCCAACCTCAGTTTCGATTGTGATTTTCGGTTTAATTAGACAGCAAACAAAGCTGCATGTCAGTGTAATGGAAAATCGGCTTATAACGATTTTTTTTAATTAGTTTGGGTGACTTTCTTTTTGTTCTCCTTTCTAAAGGTGGGCTTCCTGAAAACTCAGCACAAATATGAGATTATTTTTACGCTGCCAGAGGTGCCAGCTCTCTGGAAAGATGTGTGTCCAGCTCCTGTACCTAACCCTTACCTCCAAATCAAAGACATTACTGCGGCCACAAATGGTATGTCTAAATTCACACATCAGGTCATAGATAGATGTGTGTATATTATAATTTGTGTGACATTCTCTTTGAGAGCCCCTTAAACTATTGTCAGTTGCATAAAGAAAGCATTGGTATACCGCATACACCATCACATTAACACCTAGGGGCAAGTTGACACGAAAAGTACAATCTTTTTTTTTTTATTTTTTTTTATTTATTTATTTATTTATTATTATTATTTTTTTTTACAAGAATATTTTTTACAGAAATGTAAACCCTCCACCTCAACCTTGTCTAATGTTTCAGGTCTTGTATGTATCTCATATAGTTTAATATTTTATGAGGTAACATTTTATGTGTTCCTTTGCTTAAAATGTTTTCTAAAAAAGGAATTTGCGAGTCGTTTTGGACAAAAGTGTCTGCTAAATGTTAATGTAGAGTTTTTAAGAAATGTTTATACAGGATATCAGGGATCAATTGCATAGTTTGTTAAAAACAAGTACAAAGTATTTATGACCATTAGCAAACAGTCTGTGTTTGTACTTTATTCCTCTCAGATAAAAACCTTTATGTTACGTAAACATACTATTTTTTTTTACTTCTAAATGATTCTGTAAAAGAATGGTTTGTCATCCAAACAGAGCATTGTTCCCTTCAGGATCTAAACAATGTTCTTGTTTGGCTGACCATTTAAGCCAATTGCTTAAAATGAGGTGTATAATAATAGCAAACATGCTTAAATGGACATTATTGTGACCAATTAAATCTAATAAGCTAATAACGTACATTTGTGAGGCCAGTGTTTATTGTTGCAGAGGTCTATGGAAAGTGTTCGTGGGGTAACTGGCAACAGCAGATGTTTTTTTTTTTTTTTTTTTTTTTTTTTTTTTTTTTTTTTTTTTTTTTTTTTTTTTTTTTGTGGCGGTGCACATGGCGCTCTGTTGGAGAATAAATTGTTTAGAGTAGTTTCAAAGCACCTGGACTTATGGGACGTTTGGCTGCTCGGGATGCAGCGTTGTTTTTTGTTTTTTATTTTTTTTCTAGAAATTATGATGATTTTATTTGACGGTGGTTCAGAAAAGCACTGTAGTGTTTAATGTAGGAATGAGTGGAAACTGTTTTACTATTGAATTAAAATCATAAATCTAATAAAACGATTACTTTGTCATTATAATTAAACAAAGTTTGACTTTTTAAAAACTTTTTATTTGGAAACCACTTCCACATTTGATGTTCTGTTGTGTTCTTTTTGTCACACAGGGGGGCTGAAGGTGACATGCGAGTACATGGCTCACCAGGAGGGCGTGCTGTGTGAAGAGATGCTGATTCTCAGTGAGAGAAATGAGGAAGTGTGCTTGAGGGTCAAAGTTCATGCTCGTGTTATGGGTAAGTTATTAAATTATTAAGGTCAACTTTTTTTTTCTTTTTTTTTCTTTTTTTTTATAACTTTTCTGTAATAAAAACAATTATTTTTATATGACTTTTAATAGGTTGCAGTTACCGGGGTTTTGTCCTTATACATGTCCCATCTGTTCCCCACTTTGTCAGCCCCTCAGTTTATTTGATGCTGATTGATAATTGTAATATTAAAGATTCAAGTTTTTTTTTTTAGTCTGGGATTCTAAAAAAAAATCTCATCTGTCATTTTAAGGTCTTTGTTTCTGAATGCAGATATTTAATGTTTAATCTAGGGGTGAGCTGCAATATTCGCTGATTCGACGATTCGATTCGGAAAACCGTAGTCGACTATGAACCTCATAGTCAAATGTACCATTTTGACCACATGGGGGCGCCCATGGCTGCTGCTAAGCATTCGTTTTTACATGAAATGTCTTTGAAAGACAAAAGAAAAACAAACAAAAAAAAAGGTTTTCTTTTGTTAGAAAAACAAGTAAAATATATATAAAAATCGTTTTTAAAAACTATGCTTATAGCGCCATCTTGTGGTGAAATTTTAACTGATTCGACTATCAGTCGACTATAGGAAAAATCTGACGAATCAGATTCGACTACCAAAATCTGTAGTTGAATACAGCCCTAGTTTAATCCAGTATTGACATTCGGGTTCTTCAACATTAAACAACGTACAATTTCTTAGGTTATATAATATGTGTCAACTTGTTTAACCTTAAACAAGTTGACACACGGCGGCACGGTGGCTTAGTGGTCGGCACGTTCGCCTCTCAGCACTAGGGATTCCCGGTTCGAATCCCCATCTGGGTGGAGTTTCCATGTTCTCCCCGTGTCCGCGTGGGTTTCCTCCGGGTTCTCCGGTTTCCTTCCACAGTCCAAAAACATGGATCAAGTCAATTGAGTTTTCCAAATTGCCCCATATGGAGTGTGTTTGTGTGCGTGTGTGTGAGTGTGTGCCCAGCGATAGATTGGCGTCCTGTCCTGGGTTTATCTGCCCAGCGCCCGGGGCATTCTCCCCTGGATGGGCATGGGGAACCCCCCCCCCGGCGACCCATATATAGGATAAAGCAGAAGATAATGAATGAATGAAAAGTTGACACACTTTGCAATGTGGTTATTTGATGCTTATCTTGTTCTGTGATCTTGCTGAATTTAACTTGTATATATCCATCTTCATTGCTTTACAGCCAGAAGTTAGAACCCTTTAGTTCTGCTTAACAGGGGTGTCAATAATCTGAACCCTAGTGTACAGTCACTATTTTCACTTTATTATATTAACGGTATTTAAATTTCTTCAGTTCTTATGACCTTTTGTTTTTAGGACTTTGAGGCTTTTATCATTACCATTAAAACATAATTTAGCCAAAGGTTTGTTAATTTATCTGTTTTATTGATCTTGGAATATGAAAGAACACTTTATGGTTACAAATCTCCTCCTCTCTTGCGTAGACCGACATCATGGAACACCAATGTTACTGGAAGGGGTGCGGTGCATCGGTGCTGAGCTTGAATATGACTCTGAGCAAAGTGATTGGCAAGGATTCGACTGAAAAACTGACCCGATCTGCAGACATTTTTTTCAGTTCGTTGTATCTTTAATGGCAGGTAGATTGAAATGTATCTTGATATAAGAACTTCCTGTTGCTTTCTGTTTATTTCGGCCTTTGTTGTCATTGTTGTTGGCAGATGTGCAAAGAAAGAAAACTGACAAGTAACAGCCGTTTCTCATTAATAGATCATTCTTGGTTTTATTTTCCATGCCTTTGATTTCATTTTTGGTGTTCTATGGTGTGTTCGCATTCTTATTATTATTTTTTTTTTTACTATTTTTAATGACCAGCAGGGGTCGCCTGGGACCTGTGATTTATCCACTTTCTTTCCTGTATCAGTAGGACCCCAGGTTGACATTTTACACAGTGAACATACATTTATCGGAAGACATACTAATACAAAGAAGGGCCGACTGTTAATTTGCAAGAATTTAAATGGAGATTGCATCTGCAAAATCATTTAGAAAGAAAAAAAAGAGTGAAATTTGTCATAACAGGGGAACCAACTATGAATGTGATGTCCTTAAAGTTACTGTAGGTGTCCCAATATTTTGTCCATGTGTGTAGTGTGTGTGTCCATGTGTTAATATCAGCCACTATGGCGCAAACAATCATACCACGGTTAAATCACTGGAATCACCACTGTCTGTTGTTTTAATGTTGTATCTAAATAATACCCATCACTGCATGGTTGTTGCATTGCACTGTTGCCACGTGATTGGCTTTACATGTTAAGGGATGAGTAGATGTACAGGCTTTATATTCATGTTCAATTGAATGTATGGAGAAAATCCTAACCTCAGATTAAATAAGGTTTAATTCGGTGCATGTTGTGCACAGGGCAAAAACTGTAAAAAAAAATAAATTTATATATATATATATATATATATATATATATATATATATATATATATATATATATATATATATATAAATGTCATTTGCTAAATGAGCTGCCAGGACATGGAAGTGATTCTACACCTCTGTTCAAGTATGAAAGAGTGCCTCTATCCCAAACACACTTGTATTAAGTCATTTGATAATCCAATATTCTATATATATATTATATTATATAATGGAATTCTATAGCACATCTTAATGACAAGAATCAATCAATTGATAGTTAAAAACTATTAAAACAAGTCAAACCTCTACAGTTATAAAGTAAAAACAGAAGAAATCAAGATTTATACAATCACTGCTTAGCTGTTATTACTTGTGCCATAGTGTAATCTACTATTACTAATATATATTTAACAAATATTTGGGTAAAAGTAGCAGTAGTTGTGGAGCTACAATGGAACTGCATTTTCTATTATAAGGGTTGTGTTAAAATGTAAAATGTTAAAATATATATATTTTTCCTTTTTATTTACTTCAAGGGCTTAAGGTTTCATGTTAAGTGTTTTCACAATGTATGGATTTTGCCTCTGTTCTAAGCCAAAGTGCCTGAGTCAAGCATTTTCTTTTTCTTTTTTTTTTTTTTTGCCAGTATTGGTTACCAGTCCTTGCAAAAGCTGTGTGATGTTACTGAATTTGGATACTGAATCAGATTTTTGTAAACACTTGTCTCTGTTCTGTTGTGGAAGTGTGTTGTCTGTGAATGCATTGATATGCAAGTTGAGCCTGTAAATGTGGGGATGCTATGCATTTTGGTGTCTCTGCAATTTGTGGATTTGTTGTTTGGTGCACGATTTATATATTGTCACTTTAATGTCTGAATCTTCAGAGACGATACTTTTTTAATTCAATAAATGTGACGTTTGGGTGACGTTTTCTTTTGGCGTGGAATTTTTTTTCCCCAGCAGAGGGCAGTATTGACTGTTTGTTGAAAATTTTCAAAAATACTTCACCTAGTATGTTTTCTCGACCGTGATCTTGGAGAACCACTGACCTGAACTTTTTATTTTTTGCTGCATTAATGCATCCACTTTAACCCCACATTGTGTCTGTAAAGAGATGATTAGTTGCACATGGTGTGCTTTGGAGCAGAGAAAAGGATAAAACCCCGACTTCAGACTGAGACAGCGGAGTATAAGCAGTGTTTTTGGAGTTGTCCATGTGATTAAGACATGAAGTTAAAATAGTGCAGCTGAAGTTAAGATCTAAAAGACAAAAAAAACGTGTGAATTGCTCTTAATATTTATAGAAAAGCAAAACAAATAAAATCCTACACAAGATTTTTGGGGACTGAATGGGAATGTGCTGCTCAGTTCGGTGAAACCCGCATTAATGTAACCTTTTACAGAAGAGTCACTGCGGGTCTGTCTCCAACAAACCTCTGAAACTTTTTATTACATTTGCTGGTCTATTTTTCTAGTTATTTTTTACGCATACAATACTAAACGTTATGCAATAAAAATATATAAAGACATAAAACAGTTTATAGGCTATATAAGACGGTAAATTTTTGTCAAGTTGCATTCTTATTTATATATATATATATATATATATATATATATATATATATATATATATATATATATATGAACATAATTAAAAGCCGCCTATGAGGTCTTTGCTTTACGATAACATTAATCATATTTGTAAAACAACGATGCAACTTCAAAAACTTTCCAAAAAATCATCTTAATCTTTAGAATTATACACAATGATACTTGGTTGATTCTGGCAGGTGGAGAAAACACACTAACATTTTAAACAAATTAAAAAATTTCTGTTGTTCAAACCTCTGCAGTAAAATTGTTAAATATTTGATGTGCCACCTCTTTTAATCACACAGACAGATCTATATGTACGAGTAATCTTGCTTTTTCAACACACACACACACACACACACACACACGTGTGTATATGTGTTTATAAAAGTAAATTTAACTGTATTCTTTAGAATTACTTGAAATAAAAAAAATATATATATTATTCAAAAGTTACAAAAAAAACATTTTTAACTCTGAGATGTTACAAAATGCTCAAAGTGAATGTTATGTCAGAAATCGTAGGCATTAGTCTTAAATTAGTCTTAAATTAAAGACAGTGAAAATGTGATTTCTTTTCTGTGATTTTTTTGTGCAACTATGGAAACGGGATGAAGGATGGAGAATAGATGATTGTATGATTCGAACAGATTCTGATGATGTGAGATTATGTGAGCAGATCTGACCTGCACACTGCACTGGGGATTTGTTTGAAGAGGTGAATGCAGTTTATTCAGACAGTGATGAGAGAGAGAATGAGACAGGCTGTGTAAGCCAATCAGAACAGTTAAAGCCAATTAGACCTCTCTTGGCTGTGTGGTCGCTTTAGTGGAAGTCCCGTGTTGCTTTTTGACTGACAACTCCATTCATCACGTTCACAGTTTAATCTGTGTGCAGCAGATGAATTGGATAATGAGCGATTTCGGCTCGACGGTAAACACGGCGCAGAAAGTGGCAAAACTGTAATTATGTCATTGCATTTAGCCTAATGACACCACAGTGCGACAAACGGAGACTAATGTTCAGATTGTGAACTTTACACTCGTGATTATTCCGGCGCTGTTTCTGACTGCGTTTTAAAATGTCACGACCGAGCAACAATTCATCAGCTGCAAAAAAAAACTAAACAATATAGTGTGGTTTCCAAGCTCTCTAAAGGCTTTCTTCATTACATCCTAACAATCCTTAAAAATCACAGTTCAGATATAAGCAATATGTCCGTATAACATGCAGTAGTAGTGAAGTGAATATAAGTATAAGTGAATATATATATATATATATATATATATATATATATATATATATATATATATATATATAGACTATATATAAGTAGTAGAATAATATATATATATATATATATATATATATATATATATATATATATATATATATATATATATATATATATATATATATATTTTTTTTTTTTTATATATATATATATATATATATATTTTTTTTTATTTATTAGAATTCCATTAGAAATCCAATTAGCTACATTGAGTTATTCTGCATTTAATACCGGGAAATGATGTAGGGTAAACTGCGCATGCGTTATCAGATCAAACAGGCAAACAAATAGCGCAGATTTACATTATTAGGCCTGCAAATAAAATATTTACGCAAATAACGGTAATATATATATATATATATATATATATATATATTGGCCATATTAAAATCTAACAGTTAACTATAGCTTGTAAAAATAAAAATAAACCACTTATAAATAAATGTTGTGTCTTTAGTTTTCATGAGAATTTATGTTTTGTGTGTGTATATATGTATATATATATATATATATATATATATATATATATATATATATATATATATATATATATATATATATATATATGTATATATATATGACATTTAATATAACATAATATGCACATGATTGTAAAAAATGATGTGAGTTTCTAATTTCGTAGTATTTCTGCAGCCATTCTGTGAAGTTACGAGATTAAACAAATACCTAATCCGGGTTTTTTTTTCTCTTTGGCCAACACACATAATCTCTAACGCGCGGACGTCTCCATTTTACCAATCAACAACGCGATCATGCACCGACCGGAAGTTACGTGCTCGTTCATGGTTAATTTAAAAATGTATCCAGCCACCGACGCGGAGTCGACTGTCACACATTTCAACGACGGCGATCCAAAATCCAACTTAAAGTTATCCAAAGAAACTATTTTTTTTTATTTTTTTTAATTTTTTTCTCAGAACACGTTCTGAAATATCACTCCAAACATTGTGTTTCAGACGCCACTCTAAACATCAATCGATTGTTTTTTTTATTAGTTTTTAAATGTTAGCGAACATCGTTTGAATCCGTTTGGAGGGAGAGTGGAATTTCGGTGGAAGTTTGTTGGTTGGATGGGAACGGCAGGTGTGCGGGTCAGTTGAAAATGGAGCAGACTTTGCGCGATCCACGCGTGGTTTAAGTGGGAAGCACCTCCCCGCGGGGGTGACTCCGTCCCGCCGCACTCAGCCCTCTGCTCAGACGCGGCGGCGCATCCGGAGCGCGACGCGGCCCTCTGCGCTCTGCGCTCTGCGCCCTGCGCTCTGCGCGCTGCACCTGATGCTCCATCGCTGAGTCCGTCCTGACTTCAGCTGGACATGAGGAAGCTGTCTGCTGACCCTGCGCTCTCTCTGTCCACATTCTGATTGGATGGGTTTCGTTGACGAGCCCCCCGTTTGTGAGCAAGTGGTTGCAAAAGTCGAAGTAACTGGTGCGCAGTAAATTAACGCCATCTGACGGAGTGGACGGGTCGACCACGGACTGTCGATGTTCGACCAAGCCAAAGCTATGGGCGATGGACTCGCCGAGGACCGAAACCACTGTGGATCCCATTCGGTGCGCAGAGAGCGCGGCGGGGACGGCAAAGCTCGGACGGAAGTGGGAAGCCGCAGTTCCGGCGACGCTCCAGCGGCGACATCAGCGTCCACCCCAAGCTCCTCCAGCGACGAAGGGCAGGACAAACTGCTGAGCGTGGACCCGGACTACTGCCGCCGGATTCTGGTCCGAGGTGAGGTCGAATGCAAACCGTGCCAAAACTGAGAACGCATTTATTTTGGCTTTCTAAAATCCACACAATCCAAATTTTAAATTTCGCAGAATGTCTGACAAACTTAAATGATAATTTCACACGAAGCAAATCTTTTGTTTTCCCTCCATCGTCCCTTCTGTGTCCATAAACACAGAAAAGCGCATCCAATAATAGGATTATTTTGGTGTTCCAATGTTTTGGCCTTTTTGGTTTCCTTGCGTTTTTATACCAAAATTCTAAAAGGAAATGGTTTTAAACGTGTGCATTCTGTGCGATGATATTATGCTATCGTTTTAATAATGCTGATACATCCGAGTATAAAGCACATTAATATTTATACAGAAAACTGTATTTCTTTATAGTCTATTAAAATGCTGCTTCAGTCAAATTAAACACAATATGCGACATAAACATGCTGTTGTATTTTTTTTCATCCAAATATCGTTTTATTTTTTTATTATAGAAAAATCTAGACTTGTTTTTACATATCGTATAATCTCTTTGAATACCAGAATATGTCATTTTTGAAATACAAGCTCATAATTACATCTGCACGTTTGTCTTAAATCAACACAAACCACTTTGACAGCCATTAGATCGTTTACACACACGATCAGCTGAGTCTATTGCTTTGCGACCATCTTATAAACATTTATTTATTCATGTTTTCGATTTTTCCTGTCAACTGTTTTTTTTTTTTTTTTTTTTTTTTTTTTAATTATGCTTTATTTTTTATTTCTACTTTCTTACCTAATATAAAATAAATATTGACAAAAAAAAAAAAAAAACTGAAATGTCCAAAATCCAAATGTCAAACTGTAAACCATCAGGAATTGAATATTATATAGATGCAGGTATAAAATACAAATACAAAAATATTATAGGATTTATATAAATAAAATATATACATTGTTTTAATGCAAGTTAGCTAGGCGTTTGATTATGATTGTATGATGAAATGTTGATTGAACGAATTTCCCCCCGTGACTTGTTTCGTAAAATTTAAAGTAACGCAAACGTAACTTTATGAGCAACTACACTGAACCATTCGTAAGTGAAATCATCTGTACGCTTTATCTCAGCAAAGACAGGGTCCGTTCTTTTAATAATAAAATAAAATAAAATGAGGTGGGCTGAGGTGTACACAAAAATGTGTTTAAGTATTAGTTTTACTTTCCGTTTAATTTACGAACACACACACACACACACACACACACACACACACACACACACACACACACATATATTAGATATATTACATATATATTGAAAATGTAACTGAATGTTTTTCAGGAATACCAAGCCGTATCTTTTTTACTTTGTGCTAAATCCGTATTTTCTTAGCTGACAAAACTTTAAATCCTCAATCTCCAATCTGTTATTAAACCCACAAGCGTAATGCTGGAGAATCGAGGTCATGAAAAGGTCAGCAGGACCAGTGTTAATGGGTCAGTCTCTTTCACTTGCTTTGCTTTGCGGAAAGAGAATAAACCTTTTAAAATAATAATAAAATAAAATAAAAAAAACTTGACGAAAAAGTGCCAAAAATGGCAATAAAGTGTACATGCGTTTTTGAAAAGCTATAAAAGCCATCGTAAACAGGAGTCTTGATGTGGTTGCCAGGGAGACGGTGTGTGAGGCGGAGCTTCCTGCAGCCTACTGCACCACCATGCTCGTTTTTTTTGTTAAGCTTCAGGATTGGGTCGAGCTGCAGACTGTTTACTTTACATTACATTTACTGTACCTGAGGGTTTGGCCTTGTGGCCCTGTTTCAACAACAAATTAGATTTTTCACACACAGCCTGTGTGTGTGTGTGTGTGTGTGTGTGTGTGTGTGACGTGAGAGTGTGCGCGAGCACACGTGTTTAAATACATTAAACCTTTGTACTCCCTTTCTCTAATAATGCATCTATAATTATCAAATGTAAATACATTATCGAGATGACTGCGAATTCAGTTCGTCGGGGGGCAACAAAATAAATGTATAAATAAAATAGTCCTTTATATTCGTAGTTTGCTGATTTTTTTGTTTGTACTCTTCTGGGTCACTAGTTACACACCAGAGTAAATGTAATAAATTGCCGGCATCAAAATAGAAATAAATGTATGCGTTATATTCTAATTGAATCGAGATGAAATAGTTTAAACACAAATTGAGCCATATCATGTTTTAAAAAAAATAAACTGTTTGCTATTTAATTTTTTTCTTTACTTAACTAAGAACTATGTGGAGAGTTTTTTATTTATTTATTTTTGATTATATCATTATATCATTAGGCTACTAATTTATAGAAAATTAAAGTTAAAGATATTGCATTTAAATGCTTAATAGTCTATATAATAATAATAATAATAATAATAATAATAATATAATTATTATTATTGTTTTATGTCATATTACCTCTTTAAATACGGTGTTTTATATATAAAATAGTGTTTCTGTTACATTTCTGTTCTTTACTTTTTTTTGTTAAAAAAAAAACAAAAAAAATGTGTATTTTTGCTAAATAAAAAAAAAAAAAGCGAATCAAAATAAATACCCAGAACTGATTTTGTGTCTGTATTATTATTTTTTTTATTTATTTTTTTACAGATGCTAAGGGCACTATTCGTGAGATTGTTCTGCCGAAAGGTCTGGACTTGGACCGGCCGAAGCGCACGCGCACGTCGTTCACCGCTGAGCAGCTGTACAGGCTCGAGCTCGAGTTTCAGCGCTGTCAGTACGTGGTGGGGCGCGAGCGCACCGAACTCTCCCGTCAGCTCAATCTCTCCGAAACTCAGGTTTGAAGAGCAAGAGTGCACGACAGCTTCCCAAATATCTCTTTTTACTGACTCTGAAATAACAATCCTCCCCCATTTTTATTTCTATTAAATATAAAAAATATCTTCCATTTAATTTTCCAAAAAAAAAAAAAAAACATAAATAACATCTTACAAACCTAATATTATTATTATTTTGAACTAGGAGTATAACTTGTTTTATTTGTTTCACCTGCCTGTGAAAAATTACTTATCTAGTCCCTTCTTCAAGTTTTTATTTTTATTTTTTATTTACAAAGAAATTGGTAAAATCATATGAAAGCGTTTTTATTTGACTAACAGACCAGCAGTATGAAAATTAGTAAATATTCACAACACATTTCAACCAAAAATGGAAAGCTTAGCATCTTTATGTGATGTTTTTGACGAAAATATACATACTCTGGTGTAATACAAAAATACAGGCTTTTTAATTTAATTAAAAATTTTATAATAATGTATAGGTAATTTGGTAGGTGCTCCTGAGCTCCGAGAAAAACAAATTGAAGTTTGTTACAATCTGACATTTGACATATAAAGATGTAATAATTTACCTTGTTTATCTGTATGGATGCATAGCTAGTAGGATATTTCATCGTTGCCTTTTTAGTAGTAGTTTTTACAGAAAAAACAGTAGACTGTTTTTAATTAGAAAAAAATACAAAAAACTTTCGAATTAATATCTGCACTTCATTTATTTAACACTAAAACGTATCCAATGACTAATTTATTTACCAAACATTAATACATATAACGTATATTAAAGAAATGATAAAACAAACATTAGATAATTTAGCGTTAGGATCGTGCGCACA
Organism: Corydoras sp. C115; assembly: GCA_019802505.1. NCBI lineage: Eukaryota > Metazoa > Chordata > Actinopteri > Siluriformes > Callichthyidae > Corydoras > Corydoras sp. C115. The sequence continues at coordinate 599,955 of JAFMOC010000152.1, read as the reverse complement.
AGTTCGAACGTGAATTTCAGTTGCATTTAGAACACATCGGTGCGTTTTACGTGTTTGTGGTATAAACTGTGACGTTCATGAGATTTACTACTACAGAAGGAACCAACTTTTCACGTTATCACGCTAACGTTTCAGAAATCGGATAGCCTTTCTGGTCTCTTATTGTTATTGTTTATTTTTGCAGTCGAAAAAGTAAAAGAGGTGAGAGGAATGGGGGGGGGGGGGGGCTCAAAATTGTTGCGTATACACATAAAACGTTGCATACTTAAAGCAATCGTAAATACGCCATTCAAGTGAATTATTGATAGTTAAGTACCAACCGAATATTTACTCTCTAGGTTCTAAAATTAAATACTAATAGAAAATGTAAATAATTTCCGAAAGATGCTTACACATATGAGGAGGCTTGTATTATTACAACAATCTGCGTCTACAACTAAAAATTTGAACCTAAATTTTACATTTCCCCGCTTGTTTGGTCAGAAATAAAATGTTCATACTCACATTTCTAAAAATTTATAAGAACCGGTGTTTAATCACCTATTTAGTTTTGCCGGTTTGACTTTCAACTCATCCTGTGTGTCTCATTTTATTTAGTTTACTGACATTATAACATACACGACAAGTGAAATCATACGACAATATTACGTTGCTAATATTTATTTAAAATCTGTCGTCGTTCATTTATTATCCGATTGCGACGTAAATAATAGATGACCGATGGAGTCCGTTCTCGTTTTCAGGTCAGGCTGGAGGTTTCATTGTGACGTGTTAAGACGTTTCTTGGACAGTATTGACTAAAAGTCGCTGTCCTTGGTCCTGAATTTGCTGTCTTATGTCTAAATTGATCTCGCAGTCTGGATCTAAGTTTATTTACTGTGTAAATAAACACTTTTCCAACATTGATGTGGAAAAGTTTCGATATGCCTTTTTAACTTGTTTGCTTAAATATACTGTTTTCTTTTGTTAGTCAAGTTAAAGTAAAAAAAAATACAACAATTCTTAAAAAACTGTAATTAAAACGAGTGCAGTTTGTTTAATGCCATTTTTGGTAAAGGCATGAACATAACTCAATATATATAATAAATTTTTTAAGTGATTTTTTTTTTCAATTTAAATATGTTCTTTTTTTTGTCTTAAAAGTTATAAATTCCAACAGTTTGTTTCTACAGTTCTGGTTCGTCAGTTTAATGCAAACAGTTTGGGAAGGGCTCATATAGAGCTGTTTATTTCACTGTTTTGTTTGTTGTACAGAACTCAAGACATGTAAAATAACTATAAAAATTAAACCAGATTACCACAAATTGCATTATTAATAAGGAAAAAGGTTCTTTAAGCTTACAGTGAAAGTTTTGGAAAACGTTGAGATAAATGAAGATGAGTTTTTAGAAACAATTATAACTTATAAAGATGCAGAAAATGTTGAGGTGGTAGAACATTTCTCTGATTGTTAATTTACATGCCATAAGTCCTGTATTCACGTGTTCTGTTTATCTGAATAACATGGCTTCTAAGTACTTATATCTCATCTCATTTATATTCGCTCAGCACAGCAGACATGGCTCAGAGCAGAATAAGAATTAATTGCTTACAAATCTTAGAGTTCTGACTTTTTGTTGTGACTGGTATTAACAGCTCTTAAGGTCTGCATTTCTAAAAGAAAATAATAAATTTGTGAATAGATGAATTAATGTTCTGCACAGCGCACATTGTACTTATTCACAAACTTGAATTGAAATGGCATTTGGATTTGTCAGTCATGTCCACGCTAACATTTAATTTAAATTCTAAAAGCCTGACATGCACTTCTGTTTAAAGGGAACAAATGCAGTTCTAGTTTAGTTCATTCATTCTTGTTTGCTCAATTTAAAGAGTTTGTGATAACACATTTTCACCGATATTCAATTTGTTTCTTCTTGCTTTTCTATTACTTGTCACAAAAAAATGAGGAAAGTTAACAACCTTTGTAAGGTTCTTACATATGTGTGCCATACTGAGAAAATTTAGGTGTGACTGCCAAGTGTATCTTTTAAATTCCACACTTTGCAAGCAACATTTCTTAGCATTATAAGTCTTAAAATACTTACCATGATTTGTTTAAATATGATTACTAATGTGGTAAATGAATATTCATAGTTAAATATCGATCAATAAAATATTTACATTTTTTGTTTAGAAATAATTGGACATTAAGACCAAAAGTCTGTTTGGTCTAAAGTTTTCTACATGTTGCTTTTAAAAAAATGTAGATTGCAGGTTTAAAGTAATGTTGAGTTATTGCTTTACACTCTTTGCATTGTACTAATACTTTTAGCAAGATTGCAAAACCCAAAAGGGTTACAAATATAGTTTTGTACCTAAAAAAATGGATACATGCTCTATATGGTCTACAATGGTCATTATAACACAAGTTGTAATTAATTTAAATGTAAAGTAATTAATGTCAAATGTCAATAACGTTTTATTTGATATTTCAATGTCAAGCAAAATGCCGAATAAATAAAGTAGTGGAGTAAAATATATTTTTTTTGAATCTTCTGAGGAATGTAAATATAAAATAATGTTCTAGTACCTCAAACTGTTAAAGTATAGTAAATGAGACACTGTACTTAGTTACTGTCCGCCAGGTGTCTCAGTCGGCACAGCATGGAATAATCCCACAACCAGTTAAAATAACATTTTAATGGCACTGCTCCAGAACTTGGGTTCACCCAGTTTTCCACCCCCAGCAGATGGCTCCCCGTGCCAGTGTAACACAACCAATGCGTTTCTGTAAATGTACAGATCAAACTTTGATGTAAAAAAAGAGAAAATGTCTAAATATTCTGTGAACATCTAAAAGTCAAGCATTGCAGTACATTGCATAAGGCTCAAGTTTGTAAGCGTTGTAATGATGTGTGTCTCAATACTTTTATGATTGGCGACTTTACATTTCATATTGCCTGAAAATACTGTTAATTTGTTTTTATACAGATGAACATCTATTAGTTGAAAGTTGAATTTATTAATTTGGTTAAAAAGGTGATATATTTAAATTTACTACACTGTCTAACAACAGTGTGGTACAGTAAGCAGTGTTGAATGAATAAATGAGTGAACATGTTGCCATCCTATTCAGAGATGATGCTCAGTGTACATCAAACAACTTTTCTGAATCAACTTTGCCAAATGTGACTTATTTTTTAAGCTTATATTAACAAACCTACCATAGATTTTGCGAAGAAGAACCAAGAATAAATGAATTAACTATGTATAAATATGCTGTTTACAGGAATAATGAGTAGCACTCACAATCTTATTGAGTAAACAGCTGCCTGGATTATAACCTGTTGTTCATGGATTTTTAATTATTATATTAAAAAAATTTGGACACACTAGCTTATTGTACCATTATATATTTTGTCCACTTACCATAGATATAGGATTCCATATAGAATTATATCAATATTTTTCCTGGTCTTACAGAATTAACCATATTTGCCTAGTTGAGAGTGTGACAGTAAGGCTCATCTTTTCCCATGAACACTGTCATCACTTGCTGTACTAAAATAAGTTCCTCCTCAAATAATTGAGGAAAAATGGATGGAACGGCAGGAAACAGGTGTATGATTGATGAGAAACAAATAGTGTTGCTCATGCATTGAATACACTCTGTCGTGTCACTCTCCAGCCAGCCTGTAATGCCATTAAATGATTGGATCAGACAAAACAGAAACCTGTTAATCCACTGAATACCTTTACCAGCAGTGTATCCCACAATGTGTCTTAATGCTACAAATATCCTAATAAATACCAAAATTATTCTAACATCTCATTATTTAACAATATATTGATAAATAAATAATTTAGTCTGTAATAGTCCACTGTGGTGTAAAGAAAAAAACAGGCAAAAATAAAAATATGGTGTTTATTTTTCCAAAAAATTTAATAAACCCCCAACAAATTCTGCCCTTGATTTTGAATGTGAAGGCATGGGGTGGGGTGGGGTAGGCTTTAGAGTTTATAAAAAACCCAATTTTACAAGTATTTAGTCTAAGCCTATAACTGTGGAAGCTGTTGGAGATGGAGATAAACTTTATATCAACTTTTATAGATAAAAAGGTGGAATGTAACAAATGAAGAGTATCACTTCGTATTTCAGCTTAACAAACTTACAGATATCTGAAATGTGACTCAGTAACACTGCTTTTTGTAAGACGTCAGAAGATTCAATGTTTAAAAATATTGGCGATTTTTTTTTTAAACCATGTGTTGCATTTAAAAAAATGCTTGTTTTATTAAGAGCAATGTAAAATCATATAGTAAATCAGTAGTTCTATATATATATATATATATATATATATATATATATATATATATATATATATATATATATATATATATATATATATATATATATATATATAAATAAAAGTAATATGAACACTACTAAAATGGTTAAGTTAATGTAGTAGAGTAGAAATTACAGTATTTTCTGTGAAATGTCATGGGGTAAAATGTGATATATGAACGTCAAGTGCTTAGATCATTTTTACTTAGCAACAGTTTTTGACAGATTGATTGTATCATGGCTACGTATCGCGACGTTCATTTTTAAAAATTTTAAATAAGCCATCCTCTCAGTCTCTTGTTTACCCTATTAGCCTAAATACCTTTTCTAAAACCGAACTGTACAGCCCTCAGTGTTGAGCTGTATCAGTATGCATTGGGGCAGAGCACTATTAATAGTCAAAGTGCTTTTGCACTTAGGCAGATTATGGTGCCATATCTACCAGCACTTCAGTAAGACAGAATTGACCCTTGGCTGAACCTGGTTGTACATGTGTTTCAGGAAAACCAAGTGGCTAAGGATCAGCCAATGATTAAGTTGAAAGGCTGAGCATGTGAAACAGACATCAGAGAAAGCACAAGAGCAGTGATGATGTAGAAGATAAAAGGCCTTAAAAATATTAAAATTATAATTAAGTCATTAAAAATATAATATTTTAGAAAGGAAATAAGTGAGTAAATTAATTAATTTACGAAATTCTGCAAGTTTCATTAGATCCTATACAAATGTGTATGGAGTCACAAATCAATGTATGTTTCAGGTTAACTGTAGATGGTAAAGGAGATAAATTCCTTGCAATCTTGAAGTATCATTTTTATTTTATTGACTATATTTGTACAATATTTTACTGACGTTTGGCAGAGAGTAATGAACCCCTACTGTCCCTCACATGCAATGACGAAGTCTTTGATGGATGCTCCTTTTACACTTAATGTTGATGACTTTACCTGTTACATGCTTTTTACAGCTGACTGGAAAGCTGTTATTGGATTGATTGTAAACATGCCTTGTATTATATGTATTATATGTATATATTGTATGTATTATAAAACATCAGGTGTTGATAAAATAAGTGTAGACAGTCTGAAATACCACGTCTAGTGATAAACATGTTAACTTGACTACCATTATTTAATTAGTGGTGTGTTGAAGGTGGCATCATGTTTATAGCAAAATGCATGACCATATAATACAGCGAGCAGTTATCACATGGAAGAGATCAAGAAGGTGCTGAGGGGCCTTTAGGTCTCTTTCTTGAATGTGCTTCAAAAGATGAATATTCCAGGTTGAGAAATTCTATTAAATTGTATTTATGTAGATAAACTTGAACTTATTATGTTCTGGTGTTAAAATGCAGTGCCGCTCCTTTTATCACATTTATACCATTTAATATGAGCAGAAGGCTTTGCTGTGAGGAGATTGCTTAACATGTCTTTATATGTGATTTTCCTTAGAATGTACCAACCAGCATACTCAAACACTTTATGAATGGTTTAGTATAATGTAGCTGTTCAGTGTTGGATGGAGAGCAAATCCAGGTCACACAGATCTCACTTTTGTAATCTCTGCCCCAGGGCTGAACCCTGGATCCTATTAAAAGGATTTCATTCCAATAGTGTAGATGTATGATGGAGAAGATTTGCTTTCTTTTCACCCTTACTTGGCTTTTTTCATTGTTTTCCCTGTGCCAGGCTCTATGATATAAAAGCTCGGAATCTCCGCCCACTGAGAATGTGGAAGCCAATTATGAAAAAAAAAAATTAAAAAGGGAGATTATTTCTGCAGGATTCATGTTGCTTTGTACAATAAGGGTGTCTTAAAATAAGGAAAACATCTCAAATGTTAAATGCCTTATTTGAAAGATATAACACTTAAAAAAAAAACACTATAAAAAGATAAATGGTAAATTGTTGTTTATTATTATTATTATTATTATTATTATTATTATTATTATTATTATTATTATTATTATTATTATTATTATTATTATTATTATTATTATTATTATTTCCAGGTTGTTACTTTTGGTTTGTAAATAATTATAACAACAGTTACACATTATCGATTTGGACCTTTTGTGCTTAATAAGCATTTGTTTTGTTACTTAACATACTGAGACATTGTAGGTAGACTTAACATTTTAAATCAGTTAACTTTTGTAATCTACAGGTAAAGGTATGGTTCCAGAACCGGCGTACCAAGCAAAAAAAGGACCAGACCAAGGATTCAGACAAGCGGTCCTCCTCCACCTCTGAATCATTAGCCACATGCAACATTCTGCGGCTCCTTGAACAAGGGCGCTTGCTCTCGGTACCTGCCCCTCCACCCAACCCACTGCTAGCTCCATCACATACTGCTAATGGCTCGCTCCTCTGTGGTCCTTCTGTGTCCTCCACTTCGCCTGGGGTGAGTAATGCAGGTACTCCTCCATCTATTGTGGGCAGTGGTGGTGGGACATTTGGCCTGTCTCTGTCTTCTCTCGGTGCTACACCATCCTCGCCAAGGCTTGGGGTGGCACCTCCAACACTCTTTTCCATGCCATTAATGAGTGGAGCACATCATGAACTCACCTCTGGCTACGGGTGTGGATCCTCAGCGTTTGAACCTTATTCAAGGACAGAAAGAAAAGATGGGGACTTAAGTGCAAAGAAGACGATATCCTAAAGATTTAATATAGCTGTCTGGACCTTCCGTTTACAAGGAACATGTTACTCTGCGGCGTGGATTCAGTCCACTCCCGTCTCGGCTACAGTTAAGCTCAGGACACTGTTACAGAGAAACATAAGAAGTAAAAATCAAACGAGAGGTTTTACCTTCATCTTAGATCCTTCCCCTCCCAACGCCCGTCTACATTTTTGGTCCCGAAACATAATACAGACAAAAGACTACAGCCTCTGTGTTGTAGTGAGACAGAGCTAAACTGGTATGTGTATGAAAAAAAAAGGATGTCCATGCATCGAGTCTCCACTGCATCCTGTATTTAAGTATGTATTCTTCCTCCATGTGTAAAGATTTTTATATGTGCATGTATGCGCGTCTTAAACAGCCTCAGGCTTTTGTCCTCGTGAGAGATGTCCCATGTAGTTAATGTGTTTGTGAAATGCACATATTGCTTACAGAAAGATATTTGTATACAAATGAGTGTTTTGGGAGAAAAAAAAGAAACTGACTGATGTTTGTATGTGTTAACATCTCTGTACATGTATTTATGCTGCTCTTAATTATTCATTAATTGTTTCATATTAGGCGTGCATATGATTTGATGTGTAAAAAAAGAAAGGTATGAGGTTTGCATCTTGTGTTCGGAAAATAATATGCCCAAAATAATCTTTGAATATTTCTAAGACTTACTCAGAATATTTACAATAAACAACCATTTATTATGTGCTTATAAATTATAATAAAGCATATTATGATCAGAACAGGGAAGACCACAGAGTAACTGAAATCATTGTCTCATTATGGTACAACAAATTCAACAATGTATTAATATTATTGATACTTCTGGATGTTAGTCAGTACATTGTGGGCTTGTACAGTGCTGAACGTTTCACTGAACCCCCTTTATTTTCATGTATATGTGCCTAAAACGAATCTGACTTGCTAGGAAATGCGTGGAGAATAGAGAAGTGCGGTTAACCAGGGCGTCGCAGGAGGATGGGTGGAGGGTGAAAATGACATTTTATCGTATAAATTTATGAGTTAAACTGCAGCACAAAGGCCTCTTGTGATTTGTACTTTGCCTTCTTTGAACTGATTTCTGAAAGTTAGCATTTGTGGTTTGATCCTGTTACATTGTTACATCACAGTCATAATTTGTGACTTTTATCGATCAAATATTTCCACGATGAGTTGTTCACTTCGCTACCACACTTTCTTAAATGCCAAGTGTTTCTGTTTTTCAGAGATGGTAACACATTCTTTATAGGGACCATTTTAATATACCATTTTTCAACATATGACAGTCTATCAACATATGGAAAAAAAGTGTTATTACCTTTGTACAGGTCACCATAATTATTTTACTTTTAATGTTCCAATATGTTAAATTCTGCAAATATCTGTGCATTGAAATATCCAGCGGTTTGTTTCTTCAAAAGATCCTTGAAACATATTTTCTAAAAAGAAATTATCCAAGGTACATGGTAAAAAATATTCTCAAGGTGTTAGTTATGAGCCAACATACAGCGCTTTAAATTTCTTCATTCATTACTGTGAGAAAAAAAAGCACTTTATATTCATGCATGTAACCTTTATGGAGGCTTTTTATGCAGCTTTTGCTACAGCTAATGAGCACAGACATTCGATCATGGTCAGGTCATTTAATTGTGGTTGTATCACTGCCTATAATTCAATACAGCTTAACTGTCTGTCTTTCACTTTAGTGAATATTAAATTGTAGGTGAGAACTTTTTGGCCCAAGACCCATCGACCCCGGTGAATGATAGACAGCTACTGAAAACAACCCTATGAGTTTATTCAAACATTTGAAAGGTTTCCCAATGTGTGCTTTATTGCATGAATCATCTTGGGTATACAGCTTCTGTTATTATTTTTTTTAATTCTGTGTTGTATTCAGTAAGAAGAGTAATTGATGGATCAACAATGGCTTGAATTAATTAGAATATAATTAATTTCTTGTAAGACAGATACTTTAGGGTTTCTCAAAATGATGATTGCATATTTGATTATTATAAGAATGATTATTACCCCAATCTTTTGTATTTAAAGCAAAGAAATTAAGTTGCTCATCTTCATCAGTTATAATGTAGTTAGTTGGGTGTCTGTTTTCTGAATATAAGTATATTAGTATATTAATATTTAAGATGGTAGGTAAGGTTCAATTGGCGTTCATTTCATTTAAGAGAATGAAATCACATTTCATGCTCAACCCACCTAAAACCTGGCCCCCACCCTCAAATAAAAATTTTATGGTCAGTATGGTGGTACGTTTAGATAATGCTTCCACGTCACAGCAGTGAGTTCCTTTGGATTCTGAACAAAGATCCATTCAGTGGACACCCTTTGCCTGTGTAAGTTTCCTCTGGGGCGTCCAATATCCTTCTACAGTGTAAACACATTCTGATCAACACAAATCTTAGTCACATTTAAGGTAAATGAAAGATTTCAAACTGCCCCTTTGACAGTATTGCTTGTCACTATTCCTGGTTGGGAAATAGTTATTGATTTTGTCTGGATGTTAAACTTAAATGAAAATAAAAAAAAATAAATAACAAAAAGACAGGATCGTCATCTATTTTTTTAAAACTACATTGATTGTATTGTTTGCTTGTTCTGGATTTATGTTAGATTTGATTGTTTGAGGCAATGTTCTCATTCTCACACAGTCCAGTAAATAATTTGTAATTCAGTCATCAGTCATAAAAACCAGCAGCTTCAGTGTTGACGAGAACCGTATGTAATTATACCATATGAGTCTTTGCACAGTACTTTCATGTTGGTATCGTGTCATGTCAAAGTAAACGCAGAAAGTAAAACTGAAAAAGAAAAAAATGTATAAATGTTTTACAATTGTGTGTCTCATTAACATTTTGCACTTATTTAAAAGGAAGCTGTTTCTCTGTGGGTTTTTTTTTTTTTTTTTTTTTTGGTAAAAGCTGTTTTGATGCTCAGGCTTTAAGAGCCAAAATATTGTATAAAATGTATATATATTTTTATTCATAAGCATATAAATATATGTCTGTTATTTGCCACTGAGTATGTTTTTTTTATGTTTTACTTACTGAACTGTTAAATCTCATTCAGCAGATAAAGAACCTAAAAGAAATGGAATTTAATTACTGTAAGCTGTGAGGTCATTTTTATTTACTCTCAATTCACAACAAATATCCCAACAATATATTTATAAATAACACTTTATTTATGATGATTACAATCAGAATAATTTTATAGCTTATAGTTCTGCATTTTTATTAATGCTGGGTATCAAGTTATGTCAAAACTAGAGGACAAACAACATTCATATTTAATGGACCTTCAAATGCTGCCTGACCTGTAATGATTTATAATTTAATATTCATCATAATACGCTTTGAGAAATGACTTTTGGAATAACTTCACGTTTAGTGGTGACAGCTAGCACTTTTATCTGCACTGCTCACTGGAGGTTACATGCGTTAAGTGTAATCGGACTAAAATATACAGCTGATAAAGCACACATAACACTAAAAACAATTGACATGCAACTATTCATTTTCCATACTTATGTTCCAGATTTTCCACTGGCTCAAAGTTGGTCTGAACATTCATGTCTTCATCCATTATTTATTCTGTGGTCAGCCTGTAAAAAACATCAAATCCTTTTAGGTTTTGCAAAAGTGGACGGGTCATTCTTCAGAAAAGACGTAGGCCTGCACAGGCACAATATGTTTAACCACATGGTTTGGTGCCCTTTTTCCTCTCGAATCTGCACTCTCTTTCTTGCTTTCCGGGACAATCAACTCCAGGGTGCCAATTAAAATGATTGGCGTCTTTTCTTCGTGAAAGAGTGAAAATCTGGGGAGAGTGAGCACAAAATGGGTGGCCTGGTGGCTGGTGTGTGTGGCAAGACAGCTGTGCAACAAGGGTAACACCTTGATTTAAGGTTTTATAAGTGAGCTTGCTGCAAGATACTCACACTGACAATAAAGGTAAAAGAGAAAGCTTTGTGCTAATGTGATTTAATTGCGATACATTCTGTAAGTTTCTCTAATGTAAACATGACAATGAATTGATCCTTAATATTAATCCTTTACAAAAAAAAACAAAAAACGATCATCAGCTTCAGCCTGTCCTGAGTTTCATGAAAGATGAGAAAAACCAAAGTTGCTGATCATGGCCTGTGTGTGGGTAAAACAGTAAGCATTAGCCCTGTTGCACTGGTTCCTGCCATGCATCAGATTCTGTCTATCTAACTCCTTTTCTTTTCTTCTGCCATCCATTCTCTCAGTGGCCCTGTTCAGTGACCCTGCAGGAGGCCTCCTCACTAATTAGGGTCACTAATTGGGAGGTGATGGGGCCAGGGTCCCCTCCACACCTGCACAAGTCATGTGACTAACTGTGAGGTGCAGTGGGCCATGGATCATCCACAGAGGGGGGCAGAAAGGGGAAGAGGTTGGATCAGCTGTAAAGGGACTGGATTAGCACTAGAGTCAGACAAGGCGGAAAGAGAGGAGGGGGTTGCGTGAGCCAGAGGTGGGCCATGTTCAAATTTGCCCCCTTAGGGGTTAATTGCATGCTGACCTCCAGGGCTGATCGGCTCCCTAACATGGGCCGCTTTTCTCAGCCAGGGCGCGATTAAGCCTGCTTGTTTTGACACACTTCACACAAGCTGCTGACTTGGCCATTAGGGAAAAGTTTAGCATTCCTGAGAAAGTTCCCTGAGAACACCAGCACGGACAAAGACATGGTAGAGCGTAAGGAAGGAAACTGCTCTGCCTTTTTATTAATTCACATTCGTTTCATTTAATGACTCATTTTATTCTGATGAGAATTAACTCTTTATTTAAAGTTGCCGTGGTAACAATTAAACAATGATGTCAGAATATTTAAAAAAATTACTTTTCAATATATTATTAAATAGAGTAAAAAATTACATGTTTTAAATATCTACAAGTTTTTGAGTTTCAAGAAAAAAAGTTTTATTATCCTCGAAAAAACATTTAGTTTTTCTTAAGTTTTTTGATTTGAGGTTTTAATTTCAGTTTAGTTTAATTTAATCTATGGAGCCGATTATAGTTTTAGGTTAGATTTAGTTTAGCTATTAGGATTTATACAAATTTCAATTGTGAATCAAGAATTTACTGTAAGCAGCATCTGCTATGTTACCTCTTCTGTAAACAGTTACTGTGTCATCTTCACTTTGAGTTGAGCACCACAGTGCAAAGAGAGAAATAAATAAGAATCTTATTTAATCGGTAATTTTTAGTTTTGTTTGTTTAATTTATTATTTAATATTGCTAATTCAGTTTTTATTTCTTTTCAGATGACATTAATTTCATTTCCTTTACAAATAAATTTAGTTTCTTTCTTAATCGTCTTTAAATATAATATCCTAAAACTTATATCTGTTTACCTTTTAAGATTAGGTTTTGGATAATGTAAATAAGCGTATTTAAGAAGGAACAAGGACACCCCCCCCCAACAAAGGTAAGACCAATACTTTTGTTTGTACTGCCCCCCCCCCCACTCCTTTCTGAATACGCGTTTATAAAGAGATCTGAAATGGTGAATAAGTGGCAAATGTTTCTTTAAGAAAACAACAGTTGGGTCATTCAACAGGAACAAATGATTCGGCTTAAAAGGAAACAAAGGACAAAAGTTCTCTGTGATATTTAATTATAAACAGCTGATATGATCTAAAATGAACAAAATAAACTGTGTATTTCAGATTATATGCCAGAGATTAAACCTCAAGTTGCTGAAAACAATGCTTTGATTTATACCACCATGGTTTTTTGGGGTTTTTTTAGACAAAAAAATTTCATGTGACTTCTTAAATATTGACATGGTTTTATGAACTGTGGGTAAAATACCTAAAACAGCAATCGTACACTACGAAACATTATCTTTGAACTGACTATCTTTCAACAACTCTTACAAAGTAATAAACCACGACCCAATCTTGGGTGCAAAGACTAAGCCTTTGGTGGATGTTTCTTTTTTTTTTATTTTTATCTTGATGAACTCATCAGTTACCAGCTGCTAGATGTAAAATCATAAGAGTTAGACTGTTGATCCTGTACTACTTTATATATATTTATATATATATATATATATATATATATATATATATATATATATATATATATATATATATATATATATATATATATATATATAGTATCATTCATTCATTATCTTCCGCTTTATCCTCTATTAGGGTCGCGGTGGGGTTCCCCATGCCCATCCAGGGGAGAATGTCTCGGGCGCTGGGCGGATAGACCCAGGACAGGGTGCCAATCCATCGCTGGGTACACACTCACACACTCAAACACACTCTATATGGGGCAATTTAGAGAACTCAATTAACTTGATCCATGTTTTTGGACTGTGGGAGGAAACCGGAGAACCCAGAGGAAACCCACGCGGACACGGGGAGAACATGGAAACTCCACCCAGATGGGGATTCGAACCGGGAATCCCTAGCGCTGAGAGGCGAACGTGCTAAACCACTAAGCCACCGTGCCGCCTTTATATATAGAATTCTGTTTATCAGTGAAAACAAAAAAACATATTTTCTTTGCTTTTTGATCTTTGATATTTCAGAAAAGCTTTCAAAATATAATTTGTGTATGTAATAAACTAGAACAACTTTTTTTGTGATAATCTTACATTTTAAAATAATTACACAGTGTATTATCTTGAGTAAAAGTCAGAAAATTGACTGTATTACTGCAGAAGTCCATTTCAGAAGTCCACTGATCTATTTAGAAAGGCTAGTACGGAATTTCATACACTGTCATTATACTTACAAAATATAATAGGAATCTGTGTTAATAGAATCATTTCACTTGATGAGTTATTACAAAAAAAAGATGAGCTTGCGTGCTGTGGCTGGCTTTTTTTTTTTTAAATGTGATGAACAGAACATGTTTGTCGTCTCACCTTCTGTATGTGAACTAGCAGATTTGCTAACTAAAGCCACCTCCTCACTGCCAGACCTATTGGCTTCAATTTTCACAGCTTATTCCATTCCCCCACCCAAGGACAACCTGTCCTTTATGTCTTTTGCTTGTTGTGGTCATGTACCTGCACTCCCACACACAAATTGTGTATATATTTTGTTTCTCCTCGTCTCTGTTCAGAATCAATTAACCTCTCTGTGGAAGGCAGTGTTACCTCTTACCACACAAAAATGTGCTCTGCTGGACTTGGGACACCCAAATATTAAAGAAATATTGAATGGACTTTAATAACCTTGCCTGGTATTCTGTGGGATGGTTTGCGTTGTGGTCACGATGACTTTTTGTCGTTTGCACTGACTGCTGATCCGTTTCTGTGGACAAGACGTGAATCCTATGGCAGGTTTATAAGCATAAAATGTTTTTACTTTCAAGGACACATATACAAGGACCTTTTGGAATGTAATGTTCGATGTAAGTTTAAGAACTGAGATTGGAATGTTTTAGTATAGAAATTGCCTTGTGGCTCATTATAAGCCGGCTACATATATACACATATACACACACACACACACACACACACACACACACACACACATATATATATATATATATATATATATATATATATATATGAATATATGAATTGAATATATTGAATTTTATGATAAAGCTTGAATGCAGTCTGCTGAGATGATATAAAGGAAAAAAAAAGAGAAGGGGATCAAAATTTACCAACAACCAACATAATAATGTAGAATTTTGTACAATGAATATTACAAACCATAACTGATTTTAAACCTATAAGAAACAGCAGACTGATTCTTTCCATATTTTAATCACAAGCCCTTTTTAAATGAGATACGTGCGTTTAGTTAAATTTAATTTTATTTGATAAAAGATTGCAAATTTAATAAATAACTAATTTACTAAGTAGTTTACGTTCTTCCATGTTTCAGTCGGATTATGATGCAGAAAATGTAGGCCTTCTTGTTTCTAAAACACTTTATGAAATACAAGCTCCAAACATTTACATTTATATCTTCAGCAAATGTTTTAAATGAGCTGCAAGTGGCTTAAACACATCTATAACTGAGTGTGTGTGTGAATGTTCTGGGTCTTGCCCAAACCAGCACATAAAAAGGTGAATGAAAGAGAAACAGCTAGGGCTAAAAGCACAGGAAAGAAGGGAGGGTAAGGGAACGCTCCATTTTGAACAAATGTGTGAACAAAGGCCTGCTCAAACTGTCGAGTCTGAAGCCTGGGGTGTTTACCGCTTCTGTATCTATAACCAACAAATCAAGACTTCCCCCTTTCCTCCACCCCTCAGCCTCCTCGCTTTATTGAAAATGGCAAATTAGTGCCCCGTCCATCTGGGTGTTAGCACCAATTACGAGAGGAAGCTGTCAGGGCAGATTAGCCTCAGTGGGCAAGACGGGTATTTAAGCAGCTTTTAATAATGAAAGAAAAATTATTAGCAGAAAAGAAAGGTGTGAGAGAAAGAATGCAGAAATTGTAATGATATGTTTTAATAAATCCCGTTTTTTAAATCTACTTCAATTGTTTTTCATGTAAATCAATGCGGGGCTTTATACTTTAACCCATTCTTTAAATACTAAAGCAGTAGTGATAAAGCAGTGAAGTGTATTGTTTCTGTAGTGTAGCAGTGTGTATCTATCATCTCTCTCTCTCTCGCTCCCTCTATCTCTCACCCCCCCCCCTCTCTCTATATATATAGTCTTCATTTTCTATACATTTATGCTTTTTCTATTCTGTATTTCTTCATAAGTCACATTAATTGAACGATTTCCATCCTAAATAAGGTTGTTTTGTAAAAATCTAAATATTGTCCCTGACAAAACAATTCCCAATTAAATAAACAGTAAACAATTATCTAAAGAATCTCTTGTTTTCATTAACATAAAAACAAAAAGATGTTTTGAATTCATTGAACTCAACACTGAATAGTGTGTGAATACGTACATGTTAACAGTTTACTAGATGACAAAATTACAGAATTAATTAAATGAACAATTATATGCATAATCTATAAAGTACTCGTTCTGTACACCTGTTAACACTACCCTGAAATGCACAGGTCCCTCACTGAGTCTTGGTCCCAATGTTGTTTTTTTTCTAGCCGTTGTTGATTTGGCTTTATTTTTAAACGGTTAGGGCTTCGACATTGTAAGCTGTGTCTAAATAATGTGCCACATAGACAACATGCCAAGGCTACCAAGTTTACATTAAACAGAATTTAGTTATATATCTTTCATTAATATAAAATTAAAATCATGTTAATTTGAGAAAATATAAAATAATTGCTTAAACAAGTATGTGATTGTGTAATAATTACATTTATCACAACTTAATAAATAAAATGAAACTGAAAATATACATTGAATACCACAAGGAACTATTCATTCACAAGACAACTGTGCTTGCATCTTGATTTTTCTTTCGTTTGGTGTTGCTCACTTGCACCTGTGGTGGGTTTTTTTTTTTTTTTTTTGTGCAAACTGCTAGCAATAAAAGAGGCATCATTAACTTTTTGCTTCATGGGAATGCAGCAAGACCCTATCCAGCACCCCTCCCTTCCTTCTGTCCCCATCATTTATTTCACTGTTCACTTGTCACAGCCTCTCATTTAGAAAAAAAAAGCTAAAGTGAATGACTGAAGTGTTGGGTAAGAGGTTCTGCACAATGTAGTCTAATGTCTAAATTCATTCCACTGAGCAGGATGCACCACCATCATTCTTAAACTTGTTGATGAGTTTAGATAAACTCGTAAAGTAGTAGAGTTGATGGCCAGATGTAAGGGGACGGCAGTCATGGGAGAGGCGGTCATGTTTGGTCAGAGAGGAGGAGTGGAGTGAACAGTGGGATAGGAACAGGTCTAATAGGTCCTAATTGAATTGGTTGTGTTGAGTAGATAGAGGCTGTGGAAGTAATCTGATGTTTCAGAGCAGATAACGAGTGGCTGATCCTGAGTGTCTGCTTTATGTGAGACACTGTAACGTAGTCTTTGTGTCAGCGGCAGCTGCTTTTGTCTGAGTTCCAATGGGACTGCAACTGGACCGGACAAGTAATAAGCACTAAGGTTTTGGTGAAGTTTAAAGAAGTAACCAAAATGCAGAACATGTTACACTGCATGATTTACCCAACTTTTGCTTTGATTATGTATTAGTGCAATATTTATTTAATATCGATACGATACACATATATATTCATTCATTCATTTATTATCTCCTGCTTTATCCTCTATTAGGGTCGCAGTGGGTTCCCCATGCCCATCCAGGGAAGAACATCTCGGGCGCTGGGCAGATAGACCCAGGACAGGGCGCCAATCCATCGCAGGGCACACACTCACTCACACAGACACACTCTATTTGGGGCAATTTTTTTGAGAATTCAATTCGCTTCATCCATGTTTTTGGACTGTGGGAGGAAACCGGAGAACCCGGAGGAAACCCATGCAGACACGGGGAGAACATGGAAACTCCACCCAGATGGGGATTCGAACCGGGAATCCCTAGCGCTGAGAGGAGAACGTGCTAACCACTAAACCACCGTGCCGCCTACCATATATATTAAGTATAAATATAAATGTGGTAAAAATATTTGAACCCACCTTAAAATTTAACTTGAAGCTCACTGCCCCTCCTTCTCAGTGGAAGAAGGTGGATTCCTTTTTTTCTTGGGTGTAAACGTGTGTGTGTGTGTGTGTGTGTGTGTGTGTGTGTGTGTGTGTGTGTGTGTGTGAATTTGTTGATCTGTTTCTGCCCTTTGATTTTCCCTTTTATGCTTTTAGCCTTGTAAGCCTAGAAAATAGACTCCAGCATCCCCCAAACCCTAACCAGGATAATAATAAATGTACTACTGTCGAGATCTAATTCCATATTATGTTTCATATGTTATGTGTTTTGCAATGCAAAGGAAGCAAGGTTATTAAAAAACAATACCAATCTATCTGTTTTACATCATACAGAGATTCTGCTGTTTTAATTGTGATTATCTACAGCATGATGCCATTGAACTGACAAAGAACAACTGTTTTAAGAGCATTAAAATCAATAAACTGCAATGCTGGAAATATGTAAGGGTTAAGGGTTTTAGAATAAACTCTAAGACTAAAATTTTTGCGAAGTGAGCAGAAAGTGTAGTTGATTAGATTGGGGCACGCAGATGTGTGACTGCGCTGGTCTACAACTCTGCCAAGACATGCTGTGCAGGGTCATGACCCTTACAGAATCAGTGTTTTTGCATGTCAGAAATAATGCAGGTCTTCCAGATACCAGCAGACATGGGGTGAGGGGTGGATTAAAAAGAAAATTGGATGTTTTCTTTGTTTTATGTGAGGAACAAGCCGGTGTGCAGGTGGATGGACTTACCAGAGATTAAAACTTCAGCAGGTGCACATTTCATTAGAAGAGATTTTTTTTCACCTTGACTCCACTTCCAAATTTGGATTGTTTTGGATTCAGCACTTTCTTCAAAATTGTAAATAGTTCCACGAAATATGTTTGCTAAATTTATATTAGGTAAACATGGAATGTGGTCGACCCCAGGGGTCCATGCTTGGGTCATTTGACTGCATGCTGGTTGGTCATTAGTAAACTTTGAGTCAAACTTCAGAGATGATACACAGATTCACATCTCTGTTACATGGACGTTAGTCAGCTAAATTGTTGTTCAAGTAAACCTAATTAGATTAACAACAATGTTTTTAAAAGAAAAGGAGACTGGGACCCCTATCTCGTTACACTCTCCTCAAAGTAGAGATTGCAAGATTGTTATGTTATTATGACCTTAACTTTGAAATTTAGAAAGTCTTGATATTTTAACTTGTATACAGTATTGAATTTGAATTCTAACCAAACGTCAAGTTTAATTATTCATTCATTCATTTATTATCTCCCGCTTTATCCTCTATTAGGGTCGTGGTGGGGTTCCCCATGCCCATCCAGGGGAGAACGTCTCGGGCGCTGGGCAGATAGACCCAGGACAGGGCGCCAATCCATCGCTGGGCACACGTTCACTCACACAGACACACTCTATTTGGGGCAATTTTGAGAATTCAATTGACTTAATCCATGTTTTTGGACTGTGGGAGGAAACCGGAGAACCCGGAGGAAACCCACGCAGACACGGGGAGAACATGGAAACTCCACCCAGATGGGGATTCGAACCGGGAATCCCTAGCGCTGAGAGGCGAACGTGCTAAACCACTAAGCCACCGTGCCGCCCAAGTTTTTTTTTCATTCATTCATTATCTCCCGCTTTATCCTCTATTAGGTCGCGGTGGGGTTCCCCATGCCCATCCAGGGAAGAACGTCTCGGGCGCTGGGCAAATACACCCAGGACAGGGCGCCAATCCATCGCTGGGCACACATTCACTCACACAGACACTCTCTATTTGGGGCAATTTTGAGAATTCAATTGACTTAATCCATGTTTTTGGACTGTGGGAGGAAACGGGAGAACCCGGAGGAAACCCACGCGGACACGGGGAGAACATGGAAACTCCACCCAGATGGGGATTCGAACCGGGAATCCCTAGCGCTGAGAGGTGAACGTGCTAAACTACTAAGCCACCGTGCCGCCCAAGTTTAATTACATAAATTTAAATCTTTGAACTGCTGACTTCTCTCCGTTTCTAGAATAGAACTAGGCCAATAGAAAGCAGCCTGGAGATATAACTACAGCAACTGGAACGGGAGCAAGGTGGGTTCTAAAAACAAAATAAAAAGCAAACAATGCAGCGCAGAGAAGGTATAGAGAGAGGGATACAGAAACGGGTGTTGAGAGACATGTGCGGTGGTTGGTGGCTACTCTTTTCTCATCCTCTGAGACATGGCTGTCTTCTTACTGTAACACTTTGTTTCCATCCAGACTGAGTGTCTTCTGTGTTTACTTCAAGTGTGTCTGTCTGTGTCACTGTGTGCCAGTCTAGACCACTTCCTCTCTTCTTTCATTCTTATGTGAGGCTGACACACTGTCTGTCCCAAAGTGTACAAACTGAAGCTCGGTCATTTAAATGCCCCCACACCATTGCACTGTTGGATCCCCTTCCCAGTGACGATGACCTTAAATGGAGATTCTGCATGTTAAGTAAGATTGCGCCATCTGCATTCGCCTCAAAGTCACATGTTCTCTCTGGAAAGTTGAAGGCGATTGAGAAGCAACAGGTTGCTTTTGACAGAGTCATGGTGCCACCATGAGGCTGAACTCATTACAACCTGAAACCTCAACAGGTTGTTTGGTTCAGACCTGGTCGTCGTTTATGAAAGATATAAATCTTGTCATTCATAAAGCTCACATGAGGATGAGACTGGAGGTTTGTTTTTAAAGCATATATATATAATAAGAAAATTAATTTTATGTATGAACTATATCCAGACCAGATATTTGTCTGGACATTGTTCATGGTCTGATTGAGCGACCAGACTGTTCCTGACTTCAAGTTTCTTCAGAAAACTGTTAAATCAGCATCAGCAGTCATTGCTTCATTCTTCTGACTGCTTCAGGACATTTCTTTATCGCTGGACGCCAAATGAAATTTAAATCTCTCACCATGGATGTCACACATCCCGATCATACCCTGTTATCCCCCCTCTCCTCTAGTTAATGCTTTCAAAGCATAATGACCACATCAAGAACAACTTCTTCTCCTGTCTGTCAGGGAAATCTTACAGTAACTAACAGTCACTTCCTCATGTTCTGCAGTACATTTAGTATTTCATAATTCTGCACTATGGCTCACTACAAAGCCTATTAGTAAAGACATAATTAAAACAAAATGCAATAAAAACTAAAAACTGAAATCTGATCTTAAATTGCTTGTATTTTAGCTGCTAAAAAGTAATTATTATTAAAAAAAAAACATATATTTTTGTTATATTTGATTGGACTGGTCCTCTT
Source organism: Corydoras sp. C115 (assembly GCA_019802505.1). Classification (NCBI taxonomy): domain Eukaryota; kingdom Metazoa; phylum Chordata; class Actinopteri; order Siluriformes; family Callichthyidae; genus Corydoras; species Corydoras sp. C115. The sequence continues at coordinate 579,081 of JAFMOC010000152.1, read as the reverse complement.
TTCTGGGGTTCTAGACAGCACTAGAGTCAGGAAAATAACGTTTATTTTATTTTCTATTTATTTTAAACGTGAAATCAATTTAAAAGCGTGTATGTAGCCATTGTTTGACCAATGGTTTAAGAATAAACCCATACATCAGTGGTATAAAAACACTGACTTCATATTAGAACTGAAAATAAGACATAAAATTATTATTAAAAAGTAACGGTCAGGTCACCATACACACATTTGTATTGAATTTTCATTGTAACTGTTTTTTTAATCGAAGCCATTCTTAACAAATCTATTTTTCCTACAGCTTTTGCATATCAGCCTGTGTTAGATCCAATGCAGCCACTGCAGCTCTGAGGATTTGTGACCCATTGCCCTCTCAGTGACTTCTATTAGATAAATATCTTCTTAAACTGTGCTTAATCCTGTCATTCATTCCAGTAGTAATGATGGGTTTGTGATGTGTATCTAAAAGTCAGATCAGTTTATAAAATTGATTATTATCTTTTCAACAACAGGGCAAGAATTCTTGTGACATTTATCATCCTGTATACATAAACTGACATTAAACACAAATATTCATGTTTTATAAATCTCAGCAGTAATCTGCTTTGCTGGATGGATATTGCCAGATTATTCTAATCCCAAGGTTCTTCTATGTGCCTTCATGTATACTAGGGATGTTGATGATGATGATGATGATGATGATGATGATGATGATGATGATGATATAGAAGACAAAATAAGTGTAAATTTGTAAGAAATAATGCTCCTTTGATCAAATATGGTTTAGATATTTCATTCGCAGATGAATAGATTAAAAAAGCAAAAATTCTAATTCGTTTCAATGGTTTTAAAGGTCAAATCATTGTGTAGCCCACTGGAGTTTCTTCATTTTAAATTTATTTACAGACACATAAGGAAACTTTAAACTGCTGTATTGTGAAACACTAGCTTATTGTGTACGTCATTAAAAGCACTATAATGATGCTGTTTAGCAGATCAAGACTTTACTGCACATCACAGTTCACAGTTACACAGTGATGCCCCTATTTGCTTAAACCAATTTTTACTTGTCACAAAATAAAAATCACAATTAACACATAATGTGTTAAACCAAATGCCAAGTATGTGAAAAGAACATTTCAGTGTTTCATTTCTGCTTTCAGTTGGATTTTTTACAGTTTCCTCTAATAAGATCACTCTCACAGAGAAAAGCTCATGGTTTGTGTTGTTACAAACATGCTTAGCCAAGAAATAGATATAAAAGTGTCAGGTAAGATCTTTGCTCTTTTTTGTGCATGAGTCTAAAAATATTTTGATATGTAATCTTATTATTTCCAAAAATGAATATTAATGTAACAACATGTTTATCTCTATATTGTCAAAAAATTAAAAGAATGTTTGAACAGACTCTATAGGCATATGAATAAAATTAAATAGTTTCTGTTAGAAATGAAACCAAAAACTGTGTTTATTTTCATTCATTCACAATTTCATTAAAATAATGTTATTCAGTTAATAATATTTTTTAATGTGGTTTTTAAACTGCTTTTTCATTCATTCTTTTGAGAAATGATAGGAAAAATAAATAATATATTGCTAATGGAATTCTTGTAGTAGGTGCATTTTATGACATCAGTTCTATACTATATATATATATATATATATATATATATATATATATATATATATATATATATATATATATATATATATATATATATATATATATATATATATGCATTACATATATTTCATAGTTACATACACCATAATATTACCTTTTCTTTTCTTTAAGACTCTGAAGATGAAAGCATCCTGTCTTCAGAAGATGAACGAGATATTCAGGTGCTTTTACATAGTGTTGCTTAAAAGAAGACAGGTTTTTTTATTCAGGATCCAAATGTTTTTGTTCATTTATTAATTATTGTTGCAGTGTGAGATTTTGGAGAAGCAGCGAGATGAAGCCAACAAGAGGTTATCTGAAATGCAGGAGGGTGAGTAGATTGTTCTTAAGTCATTAATTCATTTTACTCTGATTAAGTGGGTTAATACCATATTAACGAAAGATACTCTTTAAAAAACGGAGTGACAACAGAAATAAAACTTATCATTTGTCCTGTGCTATGCTATACAAGAGGCACATTTTTGGTGCTGCACAGGAGAATGATTCTCATTAGACCCTAACAGTTTAGATATTCTCATTTTGTGTCACCCGCAAACATTTCAAGAAGGTATTTATTTTAAAAATGCAGCACAGTGCAGTAATTTCGTAATTTTGACGCAATTACAAAAGCTTTCCTTTTGCCTTATTCGCCTTAAGTTCTAGGGAAATTCGATAATTAATCAAGGCCTTGCCTAAGATAAATTTAAAAGGGATTTAAAAAAAAAACATCACAAATTTTATACATTGTATTTACAGTAATTCTGCTTCTCATTCATGAATTCAGCATCCTCACAGCTGCTGAATGAGATCAACATTCTGGAAATGCAATTTCAGATTGAACGCTCATGTAGGGAAAATGCTGAAACCTTGGCCTTACAGGTGAGTTTAAATGATGCCATGCTGTTTTACACCCAGCAGTAAATTTAATAAGACTGTGGTCTTTTTCTCATATTTATTATTTGTACAGCTAAACTCAAGTCTTTAAACTCACATATAATACACGTTCTAAAATTCTAAAGTTTTTTTTTTTTTTTGTCTGTCTATCTGTCTGTAAGTATATTTGTATGTCTGTCTGTGTTTATGCATGTTGTAATCTGTGCTGCATCTCTGTCCACTGACCTCCTTCATCTACAACATCTACAGGTCACCAAAGAAAACAAGGTATTAAAGAGGAAAAGTCAGGCCATCCTACCACTGATCACAGAGCTCCCTGAAAACCTGTCTTCTCTAAATTTCGAACTGGAAGATCAGGTGTCAGAGCTTAGCACTTCAGAGGTAGTTGAAGAAGAGCTTCTACTTAAAAGTCAGGCCCAGATTAAAGGTAATGTTTCAGCTCTTTCGATTTTATAAAGTACCGTTTTGTGCATGATGATTTTCTTAGAATATGATTTATACCAATTATGATCCTTTACAAAAGCAATACAGTTTGTCAAATAAAATAATCCTGATCATATTCTCTTAATAGAACTGCAATCCACTGTAGATCAGCTTTTGGGTGAGAAGGTGCAGCTCAACGAGCAGATGAAAGTCCTAAAGAATGAAAATGAAGAACTGAAAGAACAAGTAAAGGCTGCATGACTGACTTATGAAATGCTCTCCTTTTTCCCTCTGAGGGAAGTGAAAACATATTTGTGTGATTGTTTGTGATATCTCTTAAAAGCTTGCCATGGAGATTGAGGAAAAAGAAGCAGTCCTGAAAAAACTAGCTAAGCAAAGTCGGACAGTGAACAAAATGAAAAGAGGTCAGCGGTGTCGGAATACACCGTTTTAATATATATAATATAATATATATAATATAACGGCTTTAAAACTGTGGAACTTTTACAATTTAACCCTGTTTGGTTCAAACAGTGTCCCAGCTTGTTACAGAGGAATTTACAGAAATGTCTCAGCAGCTTGAAATGGAGCAAGGACTCCGGCATCATGCTGAGGAATTCGCGCACCAGGTACATGGAAACACTTCACCTCTTTATGAAACAAGACCGGCATTCTGTCAGAAAATCAGGATTATTATCTGCATCCACAAACTATTTTTTTAATAATGTTTTTTTTTTTTTATTTAACCCAAGATTTCCTCAAAGTATCATACGATTACGGCGGCACGGTGGCTTAGTGGTTTGGCACATTCGCCTCTCAGCGCTGGGGATTTCCGGCTCGAATCCCCATCTGGGTGGAGTTTCCATGTTCTCCCCGTGTCTGCGTGGGTTTCCTCCGGGTTCTCCGGTTTCCTCCCACAGTCCAAAAACATGGATCAAGTCAATTGAATTCTCAAAATTGCCCCATATAGTGTGTGTCTGTGTGAGTGTGTGTGTGCCCAGTGATGGATTGGCGCCCTGTCCTGGGTCTATCTGCCCAGCGCCCGAGATGTTCTCCCCTGGATGGGCATGGGGAACCCCACCGCGACCCTAATAGAGGATAAAGTGGGAGATAATGAATGAATGAATGAATCATACGATTACCAAAAGACTTGGGGAATTGACTAGGGCTGTACTTTTGGGAGTAGAATTCATAATGACATAATTATACAAGATATACAGAACATATATCATAATTCTACTTATTTACTCACCCGTCCATATTACTACAATAATCATTTCTACTCCCAACATACAAGCAAGTTAAAAATATCATTTCAGTTTTTTTACTGTGAGCGACTGAAGAGTCCTAAGAAGAACTTAAAAAACCCGCGCAGACATGGTAACAAACATATAGAAACTCAAAAAGAGCACCGTCATACAGTTCCTTGTGATATATAAAAAGTGAACCCTCTGTCTTTGAGGGAAACAAGCTTCCAGCTAACCACTGCACCACCATGCCACACTTATAGTCGCTATTATATCCAAAATTACAGGTCATGTACGGTGCACAGAAACGACATACCCACACCCTCCAAATTGCAGCTGTTGTTTTGGTATTTATTCTAAGTGAACATCTCACTAAAGCACATGGCATCCATTGTTGCCTTCACCCCTTTGCTTCCTCCTGCAAAAATAATTAGCAGCCATCAAGATGGCAGTTTGTAAACTGAAGAGTTTTAAACCCATGTCCTTAGCTGACACTTTATATCCGCCACCATCATTGTTGGCTTTGTCCATATTGTTCACCATTTGCTGATGACATAATGGCAGCCCGGCAGGGGGGGTTCACCTGTGAAAAGGACCCCTACTGTTCACTCCCCACTCAGTCTTACTCTCAATGGCCCGCCACACACCAAACAGCTTGAATGAGGCTCTTTTATCACCAACCCCATCAATTTAGCAGTTTTCCTCTGTTTTCAAAACACATTCATTTCCTTATATGTGATTTTGTTCCCGGAAGGTCTAATGATGACCTAACCCAAACAGAAGGCAAATGTAGCCTTGTCTTGATACAAAGAACAGAAAGTATTCATTTGTTGAAACCAGGCTTCATTTTTTTTTTTTTTTTTTACTAATTGCGATGCATTGGGTGTGGATGCAGTCACTGGTTGAGCTTCACAACACTGGTGGCCTGATGGAAACTAAACAGCATTCATAAATATAAGAAGTGAGAAACATGATTTGAAACCAAATACGGATTCACTTCCAGATCCTAGGTTCCTTTGCATGCTCTACATGATTTGAGGGGCCATTAAAATAGGGGACCAGTCGTGTTTCTATTGTGTCTAGTCGTAATTTCCCTAAGGGACTCCTCCTGAAGGGGGCAATAAGGTTATATATATCTTATCTTATTTGTATCATAATTAATGGTAATCATTTTTAGTTTTATTTGAATTTCAGATGAAAACAAGTGCTTTGCCCTTTGTAGGCAATATTTTTTATAATAATATATATTTTTTATATATTATTTAATAATGTATTTAATAATATAATAATATATTTTTTATAATAATATATAATATATAATTTTGCAGTGGCTTTAACACTGTATAGTGTGGAGATCCACAGATTTAGATCAGTTGTTAGAAACCCACATTATGAAACCGTCGTACCATTAAAAATACACCATGTAAGTTAAATAAATGTAATGTTTATTTACAAATATTAAACATTTACAGTAATATAAACCACTATTTCATGATAGAGCCTTAATAATTACATGATCAATGATGATATATAACTAAATAAACATGCTCATGCCACATGCAGATGTGGATGAAGATGTTTAGCTGTGGCTATAGTTTTATAACCTTGGCTGCAGGTTCTAGTGAAGCAGAGGGAAAGCCAAAGACAAAGCCTGGCATTGGTACAAAATGAAGAAACTGACACACAGCTTCAGACAGCCTTGGTGCAGGTGGCTCACATCGGCAAAGCACTGGAGGAGATACGACTTCAGCACCAACTTCAGGTGCGTGTGTGATGGGGCAAATGTGTGTTGCTGTGTTTTTCTCTTACATGAGTACTGAGATATAATAACACCATTACTACAGTAATATGTTTTGTGTAAAGAGAACGATGGTAACTGTAATAAATAATAAACTGATATGGAAAATGAATAGGCACAGATGACCTTAAATATTTTTTTTTGTTTTTTTTTTTGTTTTATTTTTAAACTATTACCCAAAAAAATGCAATTGTGTATGTAAATAAAACTTAAATGTGATTTTTTTCCCTTTGTTGTTGTTCACTGTAGAGGTCTCAGTGTGAGGCATCTATGGAACAGTTTAATGCACTTGCAGAACTTCAGATGCTCAGAGTACAGTTAGAGACCAGCATGAAAGACAAGATCAGGACTGAGGATGAGCTGAAACATTCACAGATGACTGTAACACAACTGCAAGAGGAAGGTGGGGACTGGTGAAAAGTTTAAGTTGTACTTTCATTTTCCACAATTGCATGAACTCAGCATGAGTCATAATAAATATTTAATAATTCTGTTAAAATTCCTTGTTTAAATTGTATATACTGAAAAGTAGTCACAGGTTACAGTCACACCTTTTTAAATTCACAATTTATTATTATTTTTTATTATTTTTTTTATTATGGATTTTTGTGTTTTTGTTTTTTTTTTGTAGTCAAAAAACTCGAGGGTAGCTTAATAAAAACTCCTTCTTCTGAATGTGGTCAGTCAAATGAGGAAGATGTTGCAACAGTAGTTCATCCTCCACCACCACCCCCACCACCTCCACCACCTCCACCACCTCCACCTCCAATGCTCTCAACAAGCTCAACTGAGTAAGAACAATTAGCTAATTATCTCCTTTATCACAGCACATTTACACAGTATAGTGCATCCTATGTTAACATCCCATACAGAATGATGATGAATATGTTAATGTATATCTCTGTAGTCCGCTGGCTACTCTGAGAAAAAGAAGAAGAGATGGAAAAACCATGGCTCAATCTAACGGTGAGAGGAAGTACGTCTGATTCCAATTACACTCAATTATCAGGAGTTATCTATTTGATGTCTGTTGCTTTGTTCAATCAGAACCCGTGGCGTCTGTAGATTTCAAAGCAAAGGCTGTGGATGAAATGATGGAGCGAATAAGAAAAGGAATTGTTTTGAAACCCACCCTGAAAACCCCTCAAGTAAATCTATTAACAATAATTATGCAGGGCCTAGAGACGAACTAATGCTAAACTCATCACTCATTGTTTTCCTGTCACAGTTATTACCTGAGGAAGACTCTTGGAAGGTTAGTTACTTGGGTGAGGTGACATAATGAATTATAGTAAACAAACACACACAGTAAATGAACATTAATGATAACGCTGAGGTTCAGCTGGTTCCTCATTAAATTACTGACGGTTGTTGTTCTCTCACTTACAAGTGACTTTGGAAAAATGTGTCTGCTAATTAACTTAATGTAAATGTAGTGTGAATATAGTACTACACTATAATTTACAATGCATTTAAAGTAATTAATGCTAGTAAACATCTAACCATACACAAGAATAGTATATTATTATACAATTAAAATAAATATAATGTTCATCTAATGTTGCTGACATAACCAACTACTGAGTTTTGATCTTTTCTGTACCAGGATAACAGAAGCGAGAAAAGAAAATCTGCAGTGCTTGAATTGCAGGGAATATTGGTACGTCTCTCTTTTTTCTTCATTAAGATCCATACATTTTTAAAAAGAGACGAGTCTGGACTGCAGACATGTCAAACGGTCTCATGCTTTTCATGTTTAGGAAGAGATAAGTTTAGCAGACCAAAATCTGACAATGGTCCGCTGAGTTTTTTCCACTTTCCCATTTTTTTTTCTATTTGTGTAATAAATGAAATTTCAAGTGAGTTAACAAATAATACTTTTATAATTTTATTGCATTATTGAAAAGGTACCCCAACTATCCCAGAAATTAGATTTACATCAGAATCAGAATCAGAATCAGAATATCTTTATTGTCATTATACCAGGTATAAAGAAATTAAGGTGCCATACTTTTCGGTGTCACATGCTTAAATTTACACAGATAAAGAGATTTAAAAGAGTACACTATAATTTACAATTTACAAAAAAATTTGAAAGAAAGAAAGAATTTATTTACAATAGTGTATAAGAATGTACAACCTGAGTTGAATTTGTATTTATATATTGCACTTTTTTTAATTCATTTTTTTTATTGTACATTCAAAAATTGCACGTTCAAGAGTGAATTATGACTGTAAAAAATTTACAATGCACCATTTAGTGTTCGTACAGTGGTTGGGTAGAAGCTATTTCTGAGCCGGTTTGTTTTTGTTTTTATCGCTCTGTAACGTCGACCTGATGGTACATATACAACTCTAAAAATTATAAATAGTTATTAAATAGTATTAATAATATCTGATCAATTAATTCCTTTCTAGGATTCAGTGAAAAGACAAGGCCACAGAAGGAAGGAGTCCAGGAAAAGGATCAGTCGTAACATAGGCGAGGCTGAGCTTCAGATGGTCTTGCAGAGGAGAAGGCGGGCCATGGGAGATGATCAGGGAACCCCACCCCTCATAGTCCCACAACCTCAGGGTAAATCTTTTTGCATTTAAAAACAATGTCCAATATATTACCATTAGCAGCCTCACCCAGAATATATTTAATGACAAATTCAAGAAAATCACTATAACCCTAACAGAAAGAAAGCTGTACACCTTCAAAAAGAGCATGATGGAAACATTTAGTGTGAATTTCACAGTAGTAAGTTGCACTGGCTTGTAGAATGGTCAATGAAGTGGAAAATAATCGCTATGTCTAAAGGGACAAGAATAAAGTGGTAATAGATGCTATTAGCTCTTATGTAAGAGAAGTAAAGTAGGTCAGGATCTTTTTGCCATGGCATTCATTGGACTTAATATGAAACAATCCCATGGCATCTTTAAATCATGTTATACAACATGCATGGTGGTATTTTTAATTCATAATTATATATGTGTTATATATGTGTTTAATATTTGTATAAAAACATTAAACACTTGCAGTAATTAAATTAAATTAAATCTTGTATTCATTTCCA